>OY754959.1:124775373-124870373 GCA_963576555.1 Ferdinandea cuprea
GTTGGGCGTTACCTATATAAATGTATCCAGTGTAGCAAAATAAATTTTGATTTTAATTTTCAAATATGTGTTATAAAAATTTCGTTGTTTTTTTCATGATTTTAGTATCAGTTTGCAAGAATGAACACTCGCTAGTTTTTGGGAAAAAAAATCAAAACAAACACACAATTCAGGCTCTGGGAAATAGCACCTCAAACCGAGAATAAAATATTTACTTAACTTACCACAGTAATACCTTGACAAGTGTTTTCAGGCTTTAAACTTTATCTATATCTTTACAGTTTTGAGTTTTGACTCACTCAAATGCTTTTCTGCTATGTTTGTTTTTGAGCACCGCTACTGTTTAGGGCATTCGAAACTGTCCAAAAATGCATTACAAGCCACGATACTACTTTGTCAGTTTTGGTATGAAGACTGGTATGAAGACTGGTATGATATTTTGTTTTTATTTTTATAATAATAATATACGTGGGGCAATGGCAGCAAGGAATTGCAACTAATTGGTGCAACTGCATGTTGAACCACTCGGATCTACTATGGTGATTTTGTGGTTAGGCATACTGGTTGCTTGATTTTGAAACCTTTTTGATATCGTTGCAAAAATTGCTAACTGTTAAAGAAAAAAATTAATAATTTCTGTTAAATCGAATGAGTACTGAGTAGTTTGATTAAAGGAAGACTTATTGCTCATCTTTATTGTGTGGGAGGTTCATAAGAGGGTAATTGACAAACATTTTAACTGTTACACTAAATTTTATTTCTATATTTGAATTCGATCGTATTTGGTTCTATCAATAAATATTTCGTACACTATTTATTTATTTCATCAACAAAATGTTTGGGTTTTTTGTTTAAAAATTCTATTATCAGTTACTTTTGTTAGCTGCTAGTATCTTAGCGGCAGTTATTGTATTGCGCATAAGCATCGCGACAGTCATTGGTCCAACACCTCCTGGAACTGGAGTAATATAGCCTGCGATCTTGCGAATAGCTTAAAAAATAAAAAAAAAAACAATATAAAAACCTTCTTTGTTCTGGCAGAATCAATATTTACCTTCAAAGTCCGCATCTCCAACGAGTTTAGTTCTTCCATTTTCATCTGTTATTCGAGTTATGCCAACGTCTATAACACACGCGCCCTCTTTTACCATATCGGCCTTTATCAATCCTGGCACTCCTGTTGCAGTTACAATTATATCTGCCATCAAGCAATACTTAGCCAAGTCTTTAGGTGGAGTAAACCGATGACAAATTGTCACAGTTGCATCCATAGCCGAAGGTTGGTTTCTTCCGTCAGCATGCAACAACATAGCTATTGGCATACCTACGTTCTTGGAACGTCCAACAACAACAACATTCTTGCCAAATGTTTCTATATTCCAACGTTTTATAAGCTCTAGTACCCCAAGAGGTGTGCATGGTATCATTGAGTTCATGTCCAAACACATTCTTCCCATATTAATTTCATTGAACCCATCAACGTCTTTTAGATAAGAAACCGCATTACAAATTGTCCGTTCGTTTATGTGCTCCGGGACTGGAAGTTGAATAAGAATTCCGTCTACACCATCGTCGTTATTAAGCTCATCTATTATGTTTAAAAGCTCTTGTTCTGTAATACTGGCTGGAAGATTTTTTGTATTACTGCTAATACCAACATCTTTGGCAGCCTATGCAAATAATAATAAAAACGTTTCATTATTTATTTTGTAGAAGTCAAATCACTCATTGGATGGATGTTACCTGAATTTTATTTCTAACGTACGTATGACTTGCAACATCGTCTCCAACAAGTATAGCGGTAAGATGTGGTGCCCTATGTCCAGCAGCAATGAAATCTTGTAGTTCTTTTCGGAGTTCCGCACGAATCTCGGCTGCTACGAACTTGCCATCAATAAGCTCGGCTGTGTTACTAAAGCAAGTGTTTGATTATTAAAGATAAATTAATCCTCTATCAAAATATCAAACGAAAAACAGGTCATACACGCTTATGTTTATTTTTTAAAAAAAAGGAGTGCGATAGGCGCACTTGTTATCAATGAAAATGTTTGGGGCGATCATGCGGACGTCATTTAAGCAATACCAATCGCATATTTTACTGATAACAAAATAAAAATATTTTTCTGCTGGGGGTACCTATAATGATTAGCCAAGGGACTTGTTTTCGAAGGTATTATAAATGCGATGCACTTTGTTACTGGAAAAATAATGTAACATTGACGACTTATTAGTAGCATGTGCTTATTATTGCATCATGCATTTTGAGGCTATAAAATTAATCTTATTGATTGGATTTCTGGATGTTTATTTGAAATTATCTTAATACTGTCGCTGTTTTTTGGAGAATTCAAAAGGCTAAGTGATTTTCTTTATGCCGGTGCTCCATTCAGATCAATGAATTCTGAACTCAGAGTCAAAAACAAGTGCGTATAAAAAGGCAATGTTACTGGCTTTAAAATGTAAAGCTAAGTACGTTGAATAGTATTATCCTCAAATGTTAATGAGGCTGATTAGCTCAAATAAAATAAGAAAATTTGGAGCAGTATTTATAAGTACTGATGGGCAAATGTATTCGTAACATGACACTTTAAGTCTAATGTCGTTGTTAATTGGTAATCGGGAAGTCTTTCGAACTCTTCTGAAAGTGTTCGTTTGCTACTTAAGTGGCAGTTCCTCTCCTAGAAAGAAAAGAAATTTGCTTCTAGCTCTAAATTCGGAATCATAACCAGAAGCACGCACACATTCAAATGCCACGTCATAACCGATACGTGTCAATTTTGTTGCTGATGCATTTCATAATTCTTTGATTCTGACTGATTCTGATTAGTTAAAAATTATTACCAAATTTTATTAAAAAAATAAAGAAATAATATTTGTTTTCTTCCATCCGGATCGGAAAGCTCTTCCGGATTATCAATCGAAAACGACATAAATTTTTCTCTTTTAGAACATAGGTGACGTCGTTTATTTGACAAATAACTCTATAAGTGTTGAAAAGTTATAAAAACCGAAACGGCAAAATTACAATGTGCGCATAGATTCATATCAGAACTATGTATTAAGGTTATGATTTGTGTCTAAATAAGTTCAAATTAATTCCAATTTTTTTTATTTAATTACCTTCGGGCCCACTTCATTTTTATTTATACTATATAAAGAACAATTAAATTAAAATAAGCACTTGATTTAAGAAAGAAATACACTTAATAAGTAAAATGAATTAGCTACTGTCACAATTTTTTAAGCGATATTCGCTCACTGAAGTTCAAAACTGCACTGAAACATAAGTCTACTGCATAAGCGTCATTATCTTTTATAAATGATTATCAAAACAACCAAACAGAAATGCAATTTCTCCATGAAATCAATTTAAATGTTTTGTTGTTTTTTTCCCCAAACAAAGCATTTTAATATATGTATGTAGGTATTATTCGAGAATGTAGCAAATCGAAGAGATGTTGCGCATTTTGCTTAGGTTTCATCATGTTATTTAATTATCTCTTAAATCAGGAGTAACGTAACGTTGTTTAAAGTTTAGCTTTGATTGTGTATAACTTAATATTAGGAATTAAGATCCGTTGCAGCGTAACCCGCAAATTGCCTAAATACACTGTGAGTCACTTAAATAGGTACAACTTGTTTTCTGCACTACGTAGTTTTGCGAATATAAAAGTAAATACACCTTAAAATCGGTCATTTTCACTTTGAACTTAAGTTTGGTTGAGACTAACCCCTCCATCATATTTTGTAGTATAGTTATAATAATTTCTTATACTAATTATTTCTAAATATTAACTTGTGTAACACATTATACATTTTCTTAGACATATTCGCCTGTTTCCTACCAGATATATTGACGCGCAAAGGGAAAGAAAATAAATAGAAAAATTGAGCGACAGCGTTATACGAAACTTATTCGGAAAAATGTTCGATATTGGACAAATTCCCCAAAATAAAAAAAATAGATCACAATTTTGTCGGGAGCATATGTGATAACCGAACGAAAAGTGCTGTCAATTTAAAAAGTTGTTATAATGCGTGAAAGCATCTGTTTAACCAATGACAAATTTGAGTTATCCAACAACTACAAATTTAAATTGTCATTTTCCATAATGACATTGCGATTGTACTATACATTAATAATCCATAAGCGTACATATGAATGCATTCGTTATCTAATGCATATTGGCCAGAAAAAAATTAGTTTCAATAGCTTTACGTATTGCTATAACAGTTTGATTTATTGAAACAAATATTACATATATGAAAACTAATTACAGCACTCGGCCTACGACATAAATTGTTGACATGGTAACACTAAAATATTGCACATTGGGACCACCCTGTTTACATTCTATAATTGGTTCCACAAATATTTTAAGCTGTCAGAACTTTGTATTCACGCTTTCTTGTCAAATTTCGCGGAGTTAGCATATTTCTCTATTTTATTTAACTTTCTTTTGTAAAATTGTAATAAATAAAACAAACTAATCATGGCAGATGATACTAACGAGGATAGCTGGCTTTACGGCACGTCCAATCCAGATTCCACAACTAACGAAGAGGAAAAATCTAGTCTGGCGGATGATTCTGAATCTTTACCTGCAGTGGTAGGAAAACGCGCCTCTATCGATAAAACTGACCACGCAGAAGCTTCCTCTGCCCGTCAGCTACTAGATGAGGATGATTCCTCCGATATTGGGGACAAGAAACAGCAAAGTCCCGACTCCAATGAAAGAGAGGAAGATACACTACAAGAAGATCCAGCTGAAGAAATGGAAGAGGACGAGCAAGCCGCTGCAGCAGCTGAAGCAGCGGCCGCTGCTTCCGATGAAGAGGGTGAAGATTCAGAAAAAGGAAAAGATCCCGGTGATTCAGATGAGGATGACGACGACAGTGACGATGATATCAATGTTGTGATTGGCGATATTAAATCTGGACCTTCTTACAATATTAAGCAACGTACAACACTCTTGACTACCAGCGGTGCAGTCCCACAAGATAAAGCTAAGCCAAGCCAGGGTAAGTTTAGCATCGAAGAATTTGAAAGCATTGGAACCATAAATGGGGTGCCCGCACTTGAGTACAGCATTGATTCACTGGAGGAGAAACCTTGGAGAAAGCCTGGTGCTGATATTACCGATTATTTTAACTATGGATTTAATGAGGACACTTGGCGCGCGTATTGTGAACGTCAAAAGAGATTCCGTCTGAATGAAAGCGGAGCTGGTCTACAGAACCTCACAGGGGCGCTTTCATCATCACATGCACCTGCGCAGCAAATGAACTCGGGCGGGGGAAATTCACAAAACAATAATCGTACACTCACTCCATTGGTAAGTAACGACAATAAATACATGATGATGCCACCTCGTCGAATCGGTTCGAATGGGCCACCGCAGCCGGCGAAAGAAAATGTTATTCAAGTGATGACCGCTGAGTGTCGAGAATACAGCCGAACGGGTGGACCCGGTGGTCAAATGCCCAACAACTTTGGGCCCGAAGATGCATTCTTTGATCCAGATCCGTTCGATGGTTACGGCTACGAACCGACACAAGAATCGCAATGGATAAACCCCAACTGGGTTCCTACCGGAATCAAAGAGCTAACTCCAGGTCCGGGAATGGGACCCCCCGGCGGGATGGGTATGCCAATGGGTCCCCAAATGCAACCGCCAATGGTTGGACCACCGATGAGACCGCCCATGGGTCCACCCCACAATATGCCCATGGGTCCGCCTAATGGCCCAATGATGGGTGGCAACGGTGGTGGCATGCGGATAATGGGTCCACCACGAATGATGGGTGGCCCTTCGCCAATGATTAACGAACGTGACTGGGATCGCAACGAACGTGAGCATTCCGATCGGGGCAGGGAGCGCGATGTGCGAGAGAATCGTGATCGTGACCGGGATCGCGACCGCGAACGTGATCGGGAGCGCGAACGTGAACGCGATCGTGAACGTAGCGAACGAGAGAGAGAACGGGACCGAGATAGGGAACGGGATCGTGATCGCGAACGCGATTGGGACAGAACATCAGAAAGATCGGAAAGAGACCGGGAACGAGATCGTGAAAGGGAACGAGAGCGTGCCAGAATCGACATCGAGGTAATCCCAAAAGTAAATAAATTTCAATACTTATTTTTAACATTATCAATTTCATATTTAATTTCATCAAAATTGTCTCGTACTTGACTACTGCGAGATGCGATGGTTAGTTGTACATTAAACCATCAGCAGAATAAGGGAATGATGCTATCCCATTGCTATTGCAGTCCTTGTTTTAGCTAACAATTGGTGAAGATGCACATGTTGATAGACTTGTTGGGTTGTTGTTGTTTAGGTAGGGTTTGGCTGACTTTGTGATGACTAAGGTGTGGTGAGCTAAACTACAATAACCAACATAGTCCCGAATATATATGTACCCCCAAATGCCACTTAATGACCCCAGTCACTCAGGTCATAGAAATGGACGCTCTCGAGGGCTGCATAGCTTTTTCTATGCAATAACGGTTTAGACATTTGTTTTGTTAAGTGTCAGTGTGGTGAAGAATTTTAAGTAAGCCTAGATTCTAAGTTATTCATTGTTTAGGAAGGTTTCCACTTGCTTCGCCTGCCTGTCTAATTTTTTTTTTTACAAACTAAGGCCTTCACGGTTTCCTCTCGTAGTTTATTTTATTGATTTTATTGATTCTAGGTTCTAGATTCCTGTGGGTCTCTACCAACAATGCCAACTGAAAGAAAAATATCACGTTCTATGTAATACGACATAGGTTAGCTTGGTAAAGTGTCGGCCCTAGCAGAGATTGAGATTGAGATTGAGAATTGAACTGAGAGTGGGAGTGAGCGAGCGAAGAAGAATGAAGTTGCTGAGAAGAATGATGCAATCAATCTCGGCCTGTTCCTAAAATTTTACGGAGAAAGAGAAGAAGAGAGGTGATACAATGTTACTCCAAAGTTCTCTTAGGGGTTAGTAGTGATCAAAACTGCTGAATTAATTTATTTAATCCATTTGGACTTACTGATGAATTTTTCTGATGCAGCAAAGCCCTATTTTGTTCAACTTAAATCGTCTGGTTGTTTTTTCCTTCTCGGCGTTTCTGCAGCTTTTGCATAAGTTAGACGGTTCTCCCATTCTGAAAGCATGCGTGCCAGTGGTTGCTCCTATAACGGATCTGATATATTTCTCTTCTTACGGAGGTTAGTTGTTTAGTTCTTTTTACATCAAACTATTGTGTATAATGTACATCTGCGAATTTCATTCCACCGATCATTAGCGTCATAAAACTATGAAAAAATGTCTGCACAAATAGGTGTGCAATAGTTCCTCTTCTTTCTGGTTACTGCAAATCTTTCAAAAATTCTTTTTAAATAAGCAAACCTCACAAGAGCAAAATTTGTCGCATAAACCAACAGCCAATTTGTTCGCCGCATCTTAGTTGAGTTAGTGAGATTTGCTAAGCACTCGCACTTATAGTTACATTTTGTTCGAGGACTTTTTACTTTCCATTGATTTTACATTTTCAGGAAACCGACCGACTCGAAGAAGAACGGGAAAGAAAACGTCGTGATCGTGACCGCGATCGTGAGCGTGAGAGGTAATTTATCAATTTTCTTATATTCCGTTTATAGAATTTATAAAAATTTTATTTTCAAACTTGCAGTAGTAGTCGGTCATCGCGTCGCGAACGTTCCAGAAGTCGTGAAAAGTCCAGACGTCGCTCCAAGAGTCGTGACAAAGAACGCGAACGTGAGAGAAAACCTCGCGATAAAAAGAAACATCGCAAGGACAAAGAGGAAAGTGAATGAGTCCACTTAGAGGAAGTGCCACTTTTTTTTTCGACCCAACCACTCCCAATTTCGTGTTCACGCTCAACTTTCCAGCCATACTTTTGCTGCTGAAAAGAATGCAATTAAGTCGAATTGAACGCATTTTCCAACACTTTTCTTTTATTATTTCGTTTTCGTATGTTTGCATACACTCAATTTGATTTCCTTTTTTCCAATTTTATTCAATTATAAAGTTGAAATTAAAACAAAATACAAATATACTATTAAATTTTAATAAAATGATTGTAGTATTGAAAAAAACAAATTATTCTAAATGAACAATGAACGAAAGATTGTAAAGGAATAAAATAATATAAAAAAAAGTATATATGTATAGAGAAAATCAATATAGACTCGGTATATTTGGTCTACTCCGCTGGATCGACATCGATATCTGCGTTTTTTTTCTTGTGGATCTTTTCCTCGATTGATTCCAGTCTCTTGTTCATTGCAGCTAGAGATTCTACCAATCCAAGTTGAATTTCACCATAGCGCTTCATAGCCAGAATGAGACTTTCTTCGATCAGCTCGGTTTGTTGTTTGTATTCTGTGTTGTTTTTGGTGATGTCTTTCAGTTGGTCCGTATTGCTAGGAATGTTACGGAAGTACTCAGCGCCCAAGGTGCCTTCCAAAGACTTAATTTCGGAAAGTTGATTGAAGCTGGCAGCGAGCTCTGGTGCTATTGCGTTTACATAAACTTCTTTGGACTTGACTTGTTGGGTTTCTTCGATATAGTTTGGGTCCAGGTATCGCTCCAGTTCGTCTGCACGTTGTACGACTTTGCTTATATTTTCTCGGCCAGTTAGAGCGGATGAAAGAAATGTATTTGCCGAGAGGAGGGAGTCAACAAGGTTTTCTGTGCCTTTTATTTCGGCGTCAGGTATGGGACCGAGGACACGATTTAAAGAGTCAATGCGTTTTTCGAGCAGATCTAGAGCTTCCATAGTTAAAAGTAAAAAGTATTACAATTGCAGAATATAGTTTTCCAAATTTAAACAAAAATAAAGTCTTTTTAATGATGTCAACTTTTTCCCGTAGCCCAACGAAAATGTATACTTGTAGATGTAATTTTATTGGCGTTTACATACAGTGCATGTATTTTATATGTTGCATTCCAGCCAGAAGAAAATGACAGCAATTACTTTTAATTGGAAATAATAGTATATAGGGTTTGGCAGCATTTTTTTTTTTTAAAAATTATTTATATCCTCTTCACAGATCAAAACTGAGTTTTAAACAAATAGACGAAAAAAATGATTGATGGTTACTTTTTGGATTCATTTTATTACCTTTCGTAATAAACATACGATATAACATTAGAGGAGAAGAATTTTTATGGTGAAAAATATTGGTGATTGAACTTCTTAACATATCTAATGTTTTATGTTTTTGAAGTAAAAATGTTGGTTTGTTTAGTAATTATTTCATCGAGATCTATAAAGTTGCATCTCCAAATCTTGTCGCATTGGAAACTATAGTATCCGCGATTCGTCCAGTTACTTGTATTTATATGCGAACTATATTGGCATCGTCGAATGCTACCAGCATATCGTGATAGAGGCTTTCACGGCTGTTAAAGAAAAGGTGAAGCTTGTTGGTCTTGAAGTCAATGAGGTCATGATTAAATTTTTGCTTTCAACAGCATGTCCACCACCTAGAACAAAATAGTTCTCTTGATAGGAGCAACTTTGAAAAACTCAAGGAGTTCATGTAACTCCACGAATGACTGGAGATACGGCAAAGAATTACCCTGAAAAACATCGAACACATTGACAATACCCTTCCAGCTAAGAGGATTTTCGAATGCCAGGTCTCAAGTTCGAGACTACTAAGGAAGACCGAACCTTATTTGAAAAACCAAAGACGATGCCAGATCTATTGATTTGAATAGCTGAAATCGGAATGCTCCGGGTTCGCAGAGAATGGAAAGCTGCCTTGGCTCAGGCAGGGACTTCTTTTTATAGTAAATGTGGTTTGTTATCAAGCAATAGCTTTATATCAGCATGTACTAACACTATATTAAATATAGTAATTATTGCTGTCAAGCACGAAGGATGACTAAAGTTTAAAACCGATTCTAGTTCTGAAAAGTATATAGGAATATATGTACAAGTTAAATACATTTCATCCCAAATTTGAGTATTTTCACTTTTGTCTTAACTAAACACCATCATTATACACATTATTTCGTGGCATATTCAAAGACTATAACAAAGACTTTATTTTATTTTTAAACTCAACATTCGTCAACTTCTTTTTTTCTTCTTTTTAATAAACAGGCAACAACTCTCAATACGACTTGGCATCACTAAAACCTAAATGTCATTGCTCCCAATTATTGTTTTGCTACTCCTCTCCCATTTTCAAAAATTCTCTTTGCTTTTAAACAATTTTTGACAATTGAATATTTACATGATGAATACAATTTTTGTAATCATGTTTTTAAGAAAAGTTGATATACATTAAAGTGTTTAAATATGAGTGAAAGAAATCAGCAAACTGATTAAAAATATGTGCTCTTGTTGCAGTGAATAAAAACTGCATTCTGATAAAGTATTTATGTCCTTCATTTTGTTTAGAAGAAATTTATATAGTATTGTGCTTGCGAAACGATTACCCACACGTTGTTGTGAACAAATACAAAAGAGAAATAAAAACAAAATATTCAAATTCAAGTGAAATAAAACAAAGGCCTATGCATGAAACACGACTATTATTAATTTCCACAGAAGGAAAAGCAAAATGAAAAGATCAAGCAAAACAGCGACACGTTCACTTTTGTATGTATGTATGTATAGTCTGTTTTGCGTCTTTTCGTAAGAAGATTTTGTTTGCATAAAAAAACTAAAGACTTTATTGTTCTTAGGCAGTGCTGTGACCTGTGAATAGCGCAGTTAATAGTTAACTTAATAATTCTCGACAGTGGAGGCGAAAAGTTGTTGCCTACAAGATAAGCATTTATTGACATCTGTTTTGTTATGCAAAAGGAAACACCCCCACTATTTGCTGGTAAAATGTTAATGCAAAATTTGTCTCGCTCAGTTTAAAGACTCCCAAGCTTTACGAGCACATCCTTTGTTCTGTTGTGCAATGTTTTGGAACAAGTTTTGCACACGTACCTGAGTTCGTTATAAATTGCTTATGTGCTAAATAACTGCAGCTCAAATCATGGCATGTTGATCTGTTTGGTGGTTACCAAATCGCTTAATATCTTCCTCTACCATGTTGAATTTCTTCGCCTATCATTTAGATTGGTTGGAAATGACAACCTTACTCCTCACGAAGCTACACCTTGCTAAGTGCAATTTCAATCTCCATTTTAGCATTGCTATTCATAGGATAACTTCTGGCATCCACTGTAGGAAGCATTCATTGCCCCTTAGCCATCGTCATAGTTGTCGCTGGTCTGTATGTATTGTGGGAATTTTCTTAGTGACTTAATGCTGTCTTCAACTCTTTCTCTTCTTAGTTTACTATTGTGCTAGTAGCTTATTGTGTTAATTATTATTTCTTTATTTGCAAAATAAAAACCAAGAAATACATTTTACCAATGGCTTCTATCGTGTGTGTTGTGTGTGTACACGATCGCGATTCTACAGTTATAGCTAACGCATTCTACTAAAGTATAAACGACAATAATTTTTTCAGTACGATTCGGTTTGTTGGATTGGAGAGAACGAGTTTGCAATCGCTTGAAATAAGTAGCAATTCAGTTTCAAATTAACTTCTACGTAACCTACCAAGTGAAACAGAAAATTGTTTGAAAGGAAGAAACTAACTTAGCAATAAATAAATATTTATTCTAAAATAAAGTGAAAAAAAGCGTGTTATAATTAATTTATGAAAATATAACAATTCAAATAACAAAGACACAATGTCTGTGAGTAACAAAGAGAGTCCCAGCAGGGAGTCTACTTCGTCCAGTGCAAGAATTAGTATGATAGTCGAAGATTCATTGACCCGTGACTTTTCCATGGGCAGCCTGACATCGACTGTTAGCCAGGATGAGTATTTCCGGTGTCGTGATCATGCTGAAAGTGTCCTTAAAAGAATGCAAAATTATTTAGAAAATGAGCAGCTGTGTGATGTCATCTTGATCGCCGGAATCGATGGAAAAAGGTAAGCATTTGTAATAGCAAGAAAAACGAAAAAAAAAACAAATATCCTTTGTGTATTCAAGTGTGTATAAGTGCATTATTTATGGATGTAGGTACTTTGTGACGGATTATATCCCCGTCCCTATCTCCTTCTAGGTCGAACAAAGAAAATTCTTATATTCTGCACAAAACGAATAAAAAAGAAGTAAAAATGTTCTCCGACATGCGATTGCATCTGCAGCGAATCAAGTTGAAATGTTCATTGCGATCACTGTTTTGCCCATTTCTTTCTTTGCAACAAACCTCGAACAGGAAGTCTCATGCACCATTCACTTTGTAGTAAAGAGAAAAGAAAAAACATATGTTTGAATTGAAAAAAGAAAAAAATATTCATTGACGCATGAAAAGCAGGCTTCAAAAAATTATTTGATTTATCTGTTGGGTAGTAAAATAATTGCATGTAGGTAGGTAGATCTATTTTGTGTATATGGATTTAGATATTTTTGTTTGTGTTTGTTTTTATTTGTTGCGTATTTAATTTAAGAGAAACAACATTATGCGGAACGCATTGGGGGAGTGAGTTAACACTTTTTATGAACCATGAAAACACAAATGATGTGGAAAACCTTCCAAAAACTTTTAAGATATAATTGAAAGATGCCATAAGACACCCAGGAGAAGGTGTTAAATTATATTAAATGGGATTTTTCCTTTTTAGCCACAGTTTATTTCAACTGGTTTTTATTTACCAATAGAACCTAGATGATAGTTCTATAGGAAACCTATACTTTCTGTAACCTACATTTAAAGATATAGGTCTATCGTTTCATCAAAAGCTGCTGTCCGAATTGCTATTGATGCTTCCATTTTTTGATTTGGTAGCCGACATCACTTGAAAAAGTTGATTTTTGGTTGCTTATGCCATACAGGAAGACATCAAACGACATCATAACGAAGCGCAAAGCCTATTATGGATACTCTTCATGGAAATGAGCGAATTCTTTATGGAGGTTACGATTGATTTTAAAAATAATAAGAAAAATAAACATTTTTTGTGCACCGGGAAATTTGTCATATTACAGCATTTTGGATTCAGTGAAAAAAATTGTACGGAAGTGTTCGATCCTCTGCAATTCGTAAACGCAGTAATTTAGACGCATGCCTATTTTTCGTCTGCACTTAGCCATCAAGCAGCCGGCAGGTTTTTTTTTAGCACGGTAATGGTCATAATTTTCATCACAGTGATACTCGTCACTGTTTTATATATTTTTCTATATAATCATGCCGAACGAAAAGTTAAAATGTGTTCATGCTTTTTAGGTTCTTGACACTTGGGACTTGACAATTTAAACTTTCACTGTAAATCAAGATATATGTCGTATTATGTCGAAGACTTCCGGACTCTGCTGAAAGTGTTCGTTTGGTAATTAAATGACAGTTCCTCTCCTGGAAAGAAGAGACATTTTCGGATTACCAACGACCAAACTGTCAAAGTCAAAACATTCAGTAAAAAGAACATTTTCATCATGGTTAAGCTCACGAACGAAAAAAGTTTACAAATAATTAAAATTTAGTACCAAAATACCACGATATGTAACTTTTCATTTTCTGCGACTTTAACTGAATTCAAAGCTTTGATGGATGGATTGTTACTTCTGGTTCTTCTTAAATTATGCCTTTCCGATTGTTGGGGAATCAGCGTTCTTAAGGTTCTATTATGGTTTCTCCTCCAATGTTTGCCAACTCTCTCTTTCTTCTGTCACTTTTACTTCCTTGTTAAATATTGTATATTTCACTTGGATGTGTCCAAGTTTTTTGTTTCTTATTATTACTTTGTTTTTATGCAGCTTATTTGTTACGTTACTTAGCTCAATTATTTAGCTTGCGGTTATGACCGTATCATTTGCAAACACAAATAAAATATACTTTCGTTTATTTTTGTTGTCATGCTTAACGTACATGCAAAATAGTTTTATGGATTTTGGTTGGTTGTGACAAACTCTTAAAACATTTACGTTTTTTATTTTTTTACCTAAAACGTACTCGATTTTTGAACTTCAAACAGACTGTAACGAATTCAAAACAATCAGTAAATTTAAAATGATTGCCACAATTATTACACCAAAATACGTACTGGTTATATGCAATTATAATAAACGTCGTCTAGTTCTAGCAGCGTCAACAACAACAAAAAGTGAGCAGCTTTAAGTTAAATGTCAACGTATACGAAAACCACATAACTATGGTAGATCATTAATAAATCGGAACGCAGAAGTCAAAAAGCAAACCGTTTGAGTTCTTTACACTTTCAAATGTGTTGATCTTCTTTTTTCACTTGCTCACTTAATTAGCACCCAACCCATTATTCATATTATTCGTATTGCCTTTTTCGAGCACTGTTATTATTTTGACTTAACACGATTTGTATAGATAGGGTTTTTTTTTTTTGCATCGTTAGTTCATTCTCACTGTCGCTGTACCAATATGGTTTGCTCATAAAACCCACACTATTGAATATACAAATTCGAATCAGAAAGCACAGCAAGGTGAGATTACAGACGTTTATATTAATTTTCCCGTGTCTGCAGTGCATTATGACTCAACTAGTGACAAACGCCTTGAAATCTAGAATAATATAGTAATTTTAAGAGTGGGTCGATCATTTACACCTTTGGGTTGTTCTTTGTTCATGTAATTTAATATCAAAATAAAATTGTCTTAAGTAGGTATGTTTGATAGTAATTGGCAGATAGTGCTATTGATTTTGATACATAAAATCAGTAATATATAGCACCTACTATGTTGGATGTATTATTAGCAAGGTATTTTAAAAAAGACATAATCACCCTTATTCAGACCAGACCTTGAATTGGTCGAATTGGCTTTGTATATTATAAATAGAGTTTCATGTGAAATAGTTCATTAACCATAAAATTTTAATTCCTCCCATTCCTCCCTTACTGATACGACTCATTAAGCCAACCAAGGAGTAAAAAACGTTAACGAAAAAATGTAGAAGAAGGGTGTTCCAAGAAAATCAAAGAAAGGAGCCTTGCTGAGCTAAACTATATAGCGATTGGTATCAGGCATATCCATAACGAATCCAGGATTTAAAACAATGTTTTTTAAATAAACTTATAAAGCCATAAATCCCATTGATGTTGACAAAGGTTTACAGTCAGTAGGAATGTGCGTATATGCTACCTCTAAGTTGGTGCAGTCCAGAAAATTAAATTCCGATTTTGCCTGTCAGGCATATTTTCATCAGCAGCTTTAAATTAACTTGTTCATCTCTGTTGAAGATGGTATAACACACCATTTTCGTTGATCTTCCGAATTTTTCCGTTTAACATTTTTTTTGAGACGCTAAAGAAACTTGTGAATGTTTATTGGGCAAAACAAAATTTCAATAGAAATAACCAATATTAGAATACGCATTGTTCGCATTGATCAGAGATGGGGGTTCCTTTCACTTTCCTACATTTACTGCATCCCTACTGGTCCGCCTGTGGGGTTCATCGGTTTGACCTCAAGAAAGTTTCGACAGGCCTCCCAGTTACGAAAAAATCACTGAAGCAAATGCTGTTGTTGTTACATATATGTGATCCCGGGGTTTTTAGCCGTGAAACTTTTTTTTATTTGTTCAATACGTGCATGATCCAGCTGAGATATCCAGTCGTGTCAACTCATGGATTTATGATGGTAAAATGGATTGCTAGTCTTACCTAGGCTTGTAAAAAATTGCCTCTCTTAAAGTCGCCTTTTACGACAAGCGCTATGTATTGGAAGTTGCGGTGCAGAGACATTCTTATCTATCCCGTCTCTGCGCGGGAGTTGGATACGCTTCCGCCCAAGTTTTTATTTTTTTTATTTTCAAGAGTGCCGATTACAGAACGCAAACTTAATAACATTACTCTAATATTACACATGATGGCCAAGTGAACTAGAATAGTTATCTAGGGAAATAAATATTTTCACTAAGCATAATTTTCTAGTTTACTGCACATGGCTTGGTCTGAAACATCATCTGATCTCGTCGGCATTGTTTTGCTGTATTGACTAGCTTCTCCTTGTGGTTTATATTTTAATATCTTTTTTCTATCTCTGACGTTAATATTGTTTACGGTTAAAAAAGTGGAAATACAAACTGCTTGGAACGAATCGTCAAATAAATATGTCTGTACATGTGTTGTATATCTGCATGCATGCCCCGCTTAGAAATACGAGACGTTATAACTTAATATTGCTTTAAACAAGACAAGAAACAATTTGGCCGACTGAATGAATGAATTTATTTCCCTGAGCTTATCAAACATTAAACTCACAGAGCGCACTCGCCAAAAAAAAAAAAATAATAATTTATATTCACTTTTCCATTTCTACCTATAAAAGATAGAAAGCTATTTTATTGATGAACATATATTTGGACAGAACACCAAATATATTCCATACTTTTAGAACGTTGTTCCATATTCATTAATTTATATTTTATTAACGTCATTCGCATTTGCATAATTTTCGTCTCTAAGTTTTAGTTTTCTATAACCCGTTGCAATGTCAAATTTACATAGAGGCAAGCGCAATTTAGTTAATTGTTGTTTTGCCCGAGCACAGATAAGAGTTACGTATAGTATGTATTCGTAACTGTAAGTGGAGGCTTAGTTTAGCAGAGGCAAATTTATTTCAATTGAAGATAAAACTGATTTGTAGATAAGGAGCATTCTTTTGTTCAAACTATTCCAGATCATAAAAAACTGTAGTAAATTGTTTAATCAACATTACTCCAACTGTTTTTTTTTCGACAGAGTACCTGCACATCGGCTTGTTCTTTCTGCATCGAGTGCATACTTCTCAGCAATGTTTACAGGTTCTCTTCGCGAAACCAAAGAGGAGGAAGTAACATTGGGTGAAGTTCACGGTGACGCACTGCAAATTTTAGTACAATATTGTTACACTGGTAAAATTAACAATAAAACTTCTTAAATAAGCCCAAATATCTAAAAGAGTCATTTTCATTGGTAGGATTTATCGAACTTCGTGAAGATACCGTAGAAACATTACTAGCCACAGCATGTCTTCTTCAGCTGAATGCCGTTGTTACAGCGTGTTGTAACTTCCTCGCTCGACAATTGCATCCATCCAATTGTTTGGGATTTGCTTTTTTCGCTGAACAACAAAGTTGCACAACACTTCTTAAACTAGCCAAAGCTTACACCTGCCAAAACTTTATGCAAGTAAGTATTCTAAGTTTCCAATTGTTTCTTAATAAGATGATAAATCTCTATGATACATAGGTATGCAAAAATCAAGAATTCTTCCAATTGAATGCCGAGCAATTGGGAAAACTTCTCTCCAACGATGACCTCAATGTCCCCTCAGAACAAGATGTGTTCCATAGTCTTATGTCGTGGGTCCAACAGGAGCCCACAACTCGCGAAAAATTCATTCCAGAATTACTAGCCCTTATTCGCTTACCTCTGCTGCAGCCATCAGTAAGTCTGAAGAGATGAAAATAACATGTTTCTATTTTGGCATTTCATGGGTTCAAATCCACAGTTCATTGCTGATCACGTGGAATCCGTTTGTGGTTCTAGTGAATGTCAACAACTTGTTATGGAAGCACTTAAATGGCACTTATTACCGGAACGTCGCTCACTGATCTCAACGGAACGCACTAAACCCAGAAAGTCCACTGTTGGCCGATTGCTAGCTGTCGGCGGAATGGATGCACATAAAGTATTTATTTTAAATTTACGTATTTGCGGTCCATGTCCAACGCAGTGTATATTTATAGGGAGCCATTAGCATCGAGAGTTATTGCCCTCGTCTGGACAAGTGGACAGTATGGAAAAATATGTCGGCAAGGCGCTTGCAGTTTGGTGTAGCTGTGATGGATGATAAATTAATTATTGTCGGTGGGCGTGACGGACTGAAAACACTCAATACTGTAAGAAAGCTAAAATTCAAGGTATGGCCTGGTGTCTAAGTTTGCTTTCTAAGCTAGGTTGAATGCTTGGACTTGAACACAATGGCATGGAATCCATTGACTCCAATGGGAACTCATCGTCATGGTTTGGGGGTTGCTGTTTTGGAGGGGCCGTTGTATGCAGTTGGTGGTCATGATGGTTGGAGCTATTTGAACACTGTCGAACGGTGAGTTTAATTTGTTTTTTCTTTTCTCTTTTTTCGTACCTAAGATGAAATCTTTTTGTTGTTTGTTTAGTTGGGATCCACTTGCTAGAACATGGAATTATGTCGCCCCTATGTCTGCGATGCGTTCAACGGCTGGTGTGGCAGTTTTGGGTGGACGATTGTATGTAGTTGGTGGACGTGATGGATCAGTGTGTCATCGTTCAGTTGAATGTTATGACCCCCACACTAATAAGTGGACACTTAGAGCCCCTATGAATAAACGCCGAGGTGGTGTTGGAGTGAGTATTAAAAACAAAACATAAATTGCTGATATTATGTGTCCCCAATGTCATAAGTAGTCGTTCCCAACGGAAAGAAGATTTATTATTTTTAAGATTTATTTACTTTTCACAATTCCGTTTCATTTCCGTCGAAAATGCATTGACATGGCATTCGAGTTTGTCATTTTTGCGTCACTTACCTTGTAATAAATAAATGGCGGTTTCAAGCGAATGTTTTTAAATTGCATTCGCAAATATGAAGGGCAATAAGGTTAAGTTATGTAGGGTTAGGGGTCTGTTCCACTTAGGTTCTTATGAACCATAATGATAACCCTTAATGTGTTGTGGCATTCTAGTGGATCCCTATGTCCCCAGAAACCTTTAAAGATGTGTTTGTTCTTCAAGTGACAGAGACCTGGGTACAGACAGATAGTATGGTGTGTCCCCTTGCCGCCAAAGCTTCTACAGATGTCGTCATAAGACTTAGTTTCATTATGTGGTTTCTTAGAAAATAGATTATCACATTTTCACAAGAGCTGAGAAGAGAACGAATGCATTAGTGCTAAAAACTAGGGACGCCTCAACCCTGCTCAGAAATAATCCTTTTTAAATGCAGCCTTTCCTCTTCTAATTTGTATTTACTTGATATTTTTTCCGTAGGTTGCAGTAGCAGGCGGTCACTTATATGCTTTGGGAGGTCATGATTGTCCAGCCAGCAATCCTTCAGTTTGTAGAACAGATACAGTCGAACGTTATGATCCTGGAACGGATTCATGGACACTGGTGAGTTTTTATTCCTACATCTACTGCAGAATTATGTTAACTTATGCATCTATGATATTTAGATATGTTCACTTAGTGTCGGAAGAGATGCAATTGGCTGCGCCTTTTTGGGCGATCGTCTTTTAGCTGTCGGTGGATACGATGGCAATCATTATTTAAAGACTGTCGAGGAGTATGATCCTGAAACGAACGAATGGGGGCAAGTGGCACCACTTACCTTCAATCGGGCTGGAGCCTGTGTAGTAACGATTCCAAATATAATTCCCTCAACACCGCCACTAACTGCTAGCTCAACGGTTTAGTTTAAATTTTACTTGATTTATTTATTAATATTTTTTTTTATTATAACTACTATAATATTTACTATACGGAAAGTGCAAAGACATTGTTTAACGATTTATTTTTATTTTCATTTGCAAAGCAACAAATGCATGTGGCTTAAAATTCGTCGCTTAACAAACAATAGAGACTGCTCAGCAAACATTTTCGAACTCAGCTTAAATTCAAAAAATATGTCTTGAGCAAAAGTTGCCAATAACATTTGAATTTTTTAAACAGTGAACTTTCAGTTGCTTTTTCGTTTGGGAATATCATTGCCCCAAACCCTTTTAGAATGAATTGTTCACATATTGTTAAAACAGTAAATATCGCTATAAAGGAATTGAATATTATAAAAATATTTAACAAAACATTCCAATTATTTCCTGCACATTCCGTCTTCCGATAGAAATACTTTAAAATTGTGTACTTTTTTAAGTACTATTTTACATTTACTTTACATCTGACAGTTTTCGCATTTATATATTATTTCTTACATAATTAAAGCATGCACTAAAATTCACAAATTTGTTATAAATACTTATAAGGAAAAAAAGACAGAGAGAACGCATACTATTAATAATAATCAATGTCTTGTCGTATATATTCTTTTTAGTTTTCATTACTTAATTTATTCCACACTGTTACCTATGTATTTATTTTGCAATCACCTTACTCTATTATTTATATAATTTTATTTTGTTTTCTTCTTTTCTTTCTTTAATTTTAACTATAGAAAAAATGGAAACCAGTTAGATTAAATCCATACTGTTACAGACGCACTGTAGAATTTGTCGATTACTACAATCTCTAAAAAAAAAAACAAAAATCAATTCAATCACTTGAATCACATTCGCACATTTATGTTTAGTGTTTGTGTTGTTTAATTTGTTTCATTTCAAATCACGTAGAACCGAACAAATGGTTATGTGAATTGCTTCCTTAGTATTAAATACAGCAAAGACAGATGGTAGTGCATAACTTGAAACGATTACTGATTATACAATTGACATTAGTTATTGGACTTATGCGCTGAAAACTCGCTAACTAATGAAAATGGCTGACTTAACATGACATGTTTTTTTTTTTATTTAATTAAAAGGATTGAGAAACAATTTTGTTTCGGTTGTGATTAAATACTTATTTATTCAAAATTGTGTAACTCAAATTTATATATGTATATTGTATTATTTGTTTTAGTTTGTGAAACTTTTTTTTAATAAATTGTACACACATATAAAATGTGATAAAAAAAACATAGGATAATAATCAACTGATTAATCAATATTATGTAAGGAAAATGAACACAGATATTTTCGTATAATTATAGTATCAAAAGAACTATTAATTAATATGTTCTTAGTTAATAAGTCTTTTTTGATCAATTACATACCCACATAGAGCTCAAGTGTTAACAATTTATGACACTATTTTTTAATCCTGTCCCAATTATATTACGTAGGTACATATTTTAAATGTGAATCTTACATTTCAAGTTTACACGAATGGAATGATAGCACTGCAATTTTTTACATTTAATAATGCAACTACTTAATAATTTATTATTATAGGTATCAAGTTATTATAAAAATAAAAATAAACAAAAACCAATAACAGTTTTTGACTTTTAAAAAATAGTGGTCGTATATAATGGTAGCGGTGTTATCACGGATTCACCTCGTTACGCATTCGGGAAAATTGTCAGCGGTAAGTTAACAATTTTTGAGAGCTACACTCATAATTTCTTACCGAATTTTTCTATAAGGAAATGGTGTGGATGATTTCCGATATACATATAAAGAAAAATTCACCCCATTCATTATCCGGCGGGAAGAATATCCGATTGTTGTTGTTTTGTGTCAAAAGTACAAAGATTATAAAATATTGCCTAGTATTGAAAATAATTTATGTTTCTCGAACGTTCTAATTTCCAATCGGAATAGTTTCTCGTTTCGGAATATCTTCGGAGCGGTTACCATTAAAATAGTTTCTATCTAATAGTTGCAAGCTTATAATGTATGCAACTCTGTTTAAAGGGTTTTCTGTTGAACTTTGACTTCTTGATGAAGCATATGTTCTGAAAAGTAGTTATAGAAATACATTCAGAAGAGTATAATGTTAAAAACGAGTAAAAATATGTATATCCCGCAAATACGCTGCTCATTCCCTCATAATTATATTAGAGATGTGCTCATTTTTTATGCACCACCGATACTCAGGCGAAGTGAATCGTTTGTTTTTATTGTTGTCTGTTTTTGATCAAGACACCATGGTGTAAGCATATAAATTAAATTTTTATTGACAAACGAAAAAAAAAATAAATTATTCAATCATATTTAACAAAAAAAAAAACTACAGACAATCCGAAAATGATTGTTTCATTGCATCCTTCCGATTGGCTTACGACCATGAATACGAAACCGTTTAGATTCAGAGGATGTTAGGTCAAAATCCGTGGAATTGCTTTTGGAAATGTTATACATTTGATTGTCTGCTGTGAACGTACGCTTGCGTTTTACCGCGTGAGCATTTTCATCAACTATAGCCTTTTGTCTAACCAAAGACCCTGGAAAGAATTTCAATCATCGTTAAACCTTTGATTTAAAATTTAAAGTAATTGGTTATGTACCAGCATATGATGCACACCTTTTAATCAAGGATTTGCCATTTGGATTTAATGTAGTACTATCTTTCAATTTCGTATTCTCTTCTCCACCGTTAAGGGAAGGCAATCGAATCATCGAAGCTACTAACGACCAAAGCTTACTTTGGCTCTGTTTCGGTCTTTTGCTTTCAACAAAAACTTCATCTTCCAATGCGATATCCGTGTAATTAGATCCAAATGATTCGATTTTCTCTTCCTCATCTTCTTCTTGCTCTTCCATACTGTAAAATTTCTTTTGTAAGCTATCTCCCAAGGAGTTTCCATTTTTAAATTCTTTATTAACTTTCGAAGCACGAATAGGGGTCGATGAAGGAGTAAAAAACTGTTCATCAGGAGACTGTTTTTCTGCTGCCCCATACATTCGAGTTACGGCTGGTGTCTCAAATTTGATAAGTTTTTTGTTAGACAATACTCCTGATGTGGGAATACGAGGTGTTACAGGTGGAATTACTGATGAACGCACACTAGCTTCCATAACAACTTCGTTTTGCTCAATATTCAAAGAATTAAGTTCGGTAGAAGTGGATGTTATAATTTCCACGCTTCTGCGGGTGTGATAAACAGAGTGAGCGGGTTTCTTCTTGTCTTTGGGCATGTTTTCAGTTAAAGATTCAGCTGTGCTTGATGTGATTATAATTGATTCAGTAGTTTTTTTCGTTGAAGAGAGTAAAATTCCTTTGTGGTTTTTCTGTAAGGGAGCACCTGGTAAGGTTTTTAGAAATTCTAATTGGCTATCTCGTTCTATGATTTCACTTTGTGTTCGGCGAACAGCAGGAGAAAGTCTTAGATCCAATGGAGAGTTTTCATTGCTTTTTTCGGAAATATCTAAAACGAAAATTTTGTTTTTGGGTATACAAAATTTATTTATGAATCTACTTATCTTACCACCACTAGTATCGATTGAATCAAACATTTTCTTTCGATTAAAACCAACGCCTCTAGTTCCGGTCATTCCGTGTTCGGCTATGGCTTTTTGTATACTTTTCGACATTACCTGCCGCAAGGGAGTAACCGCTACTGACATTTTTGCACGGTTTCGTGGCTTTTGATAGCGGTTAATAGTTTCGACTGCTCTAGTGGAAGGTGTGCTTTAGGAGACAAGAAATTGAAGTAGGTAATACAAATAACCATTTTTTTATAATACATACGAAAAAAAAGATACAAAAATATTATTGTTTAGTGTGTTTAGGTATATATGTACTTGCCCGATAGGTTGCATTAAAGGTGGACTGCATTCTTGGTCACTTCCTGAATTGTAAATACTAGATACATGCGCTCCTGAAATACTGAATGTTTGCTCTTTAGGCTTAGCTAAAATTTCAGCTTGCAGTGGAGTTGAAGTCGATCGGACGAGCTTTCCCTTAGTAATAGGTATTCCAATTCCAATACTTTTTCTGATGGACGAATTGTTGATCGATGAAATATTTTTGATTGATGATACACTATCGCTTATGAATTCTTCCGTAACTTTACTTTTTGCTTTCCAGCGGAGATTTATCATTGATATAGGAGTAAGGTGACTATCATTGATCTCTGGAACACGCATTGGCGACGTTTGAGTAGAAACACTAGCGGCTATACGTGATGGCGTTGGTTCTTTTTTTATATTTAAAGCTGATGTCTCTGAAGTCTCAAGCTTACATGGAACTTCATTTTGGAGACACTTTGAAAATTCCACGAAATCTTCGATCTTAGTGTAGATCTGTAATGAAATAATATAGGTCATCTATGTTCAATACCATTGTATAAAAGGCAACATTTTCTTATCTCACCCTGTCACATTTCCGACAATTTAATGGCAAGTGGTTTTCAGCGATATGAAGAATCAATTCACCACATATTGCGGCATGAAGAATAAGAGGTTTTTTCTGACAAATGGGACAAAACAAATGCAAAATTGGCTCATTGTTAGCACAGTGAACTATAATAGCATGATTTTTTAACTCATGTTTTTCCCGGCATTCCGAGCAACAAAAAACTTTTTCACATGTCTTGCAAATAACCTGTATTAAGAAAATCGGTATTAATCATATAAAAATAAAAATTATGTAATTGCTTAGTTTACTTCTTCAGGGATTATCATAATTGTTGAACATAAAACGAAAATTTGTTATGGGAAAGAATTGATTAAAAATAATACCAAACGAAACAACTTGTTCATACTGAAACTGCAGTTTTGTTAATAACAAAATATTCTTGCATTTTTTTCTATTTTAAACATAACAGTTTTTGTAAAAGCTCGCAGGTCAGGGTTACCATGTACCTTAAAGCGATACATATCTGATGCATGCGATAAAGAATATATTATAATTGAGGAGAATTTGATACGCATATATTTAGAATTCGATGAAATAAACCCAAAATACTGAGTAGGTACAAAATAAATAGATATAGGTATATATGGCTTGGTTTATTCTAAAATCTTTGAAATCTCTCCTCGACTATGCCAGACAAAGTTTGGTCATTGTTTCAAAGTAGTCGTTCATTTCATACTTTTGAACATTAGCTTTTGGCTGAGAAATTCCTGGAAATCCGAATTTATCCTCCTTGTACCTACCTATTTTTTAAATATTTATTTTCTTTATTTTAGAGATACAAATTAGGGTTTTCAAATGCCGAGGATATTTAATCTCCCCGTGTTTTTTGCCATTTTCCTGACTAATATATTTAGTATTTATAGAAAGACGTGGATTTGCATATTAGAAAAAATAATAATTTTTAAAGCGTTTTAAAAATGTAACGTTTTATCTAACATCATTGTTTCAATACACCCTGTGAAAAGTGCTTTAAGCGACCAGATCATTTCAATTTCAATATTTCCGATTAGAAATATCATAATAGTGGCATAGGCATCAATCAATTTGATTCTTATAACAATTGTTAGTTATTGCAGTGTGTACATTATCAACATTTCATGCATACGTATAATAAGGTATACTTTTTCAATTCCTTTGATATGTACTGTACATGCATTCGGTTTGTTGCTTTGTTGCACACCCTTTCCGCCAAAAAATTTCAGAGCAGATGCCTTGTAGTACATGTATATAATCCGTATATATATACCTAATTTAATTTTTCCCAATTTGCCGCCATTATATTAGCTCTTAGCCGTGTGACAAAAAAAAATGATTTCCATTCCATTCCACTTTTAATTCACTACCATAAGGCGATTTGTTCCCAATTTACAGTTGTAGTAGAGTAGTAGATTTCACAACAACTTTCGGGGATTTATTAATGGGTAGTAACCACTGGAAAACCTGGGAGGGTTGATTCAAATGGAAGCAAGTTTTATCTTTTTGATCTGATTTTTGTACATGATCCATTTTTTTTCTTACAAATACACCAGAATTGCAAAATGTATTCCTTAAAATAATGTCTATTTCCCTGATATATATTTTTATCTGATCTTGCGTTCAGATAATATTTAAGACTATAGTCGAATAAAGTACATTTAAAAATTATTTTATAGTGACGAAATGCAAATAATTCTTTTCGTATTTATATTCTACAGAAATACCACCTTTCGCTATCACTGCTTCAAAATAAATATTTTTGTGCGGACTTATAATTTTCTGTCTGCGGTTTATTGGAAAAAGTAGCATTTTTCACAGAGTCTAGTAAATATCTAAACTTGTAAATTCAAAAAATATGCTAAAATAGTGTCTCTCTAACATCTGATTAATACGTAAATAATAAGTAGTTTCATTCGAAAAAAAGTATTTAAAAATTACGAATTTTGTAAGCTGTTATAAATCGTTTGTATAAACAAGGTGAAATAAACCGATATACAAATAGAAGTGGCATCACTAGAACGCCCGCTTGGGTTTATAAATTCCACACCGAGCAAAATCCCGTCAGTCGAAGTATTTCAGTTTCATACTTACGTTGTGTAGGAATAAGCTGTGGAAGTGCTAAAGCGATTTTTTTAAATTAATAATTTATAGCAGCTAAAAAAAGTTAATAAAGGTGAGTTTTAATTTGTGCTGTAATCTAAAAACGTCTAGATTTTTAAAATAAACATTGTGTTGAGAAAAATCATGTTATCTACGCCCATCCTTTATTTAACTTCAATACCATACGAAAGGGGGAAAAAAACGAATTTTACATAAAGTTATTGCATATTTATTGATTATTCAATTTTGCTAATGATGTGAAATATTCAACCACTGTTTTTATTGTTCATTTTACCGTTTGGTTACGATCAAATGTATATAAATGTGGCTACCTGCTTATAATTAATTTTTACAGCAATTCTCGAATGTTCTTTTTTAACACGAGCCGATGTTACGCTTGGGGCGGGTTTATCTCCTTTGCCCCCTGCAAGCCTATATGTGTTATGTACTCATCAGTAGTTTTACTTTTGTGAAAATTTGCACCATGTGGCTTGGTTTCTTTTTGTGGTTATGAATTTTTGAGGAGTACCCGATGAGAAACTACAAATTTTCTTCACAGAATTAATTGATTTTTTTTTTTGGAGTGAAACGTTTTTCAAAGTGGATTGAATTATAATATTGCATAGCAACCACGTGATTCCCACGCATGACAAGACAACATCGCAATGCGCTTCTAGAAGCACATTATGTATCTGACATGTAAAAAATGTTCTGGAAAGTTTTCAAAAATGTGCGCTGAATCACACTTAATTTTGGAAGCTTGTGTTTCCTTTTTTTTTTTATTCGTATCTAACTGAAAAAAATGACCATGTTGTAGATGATGACTAATCAATAAATTCACGAAACAAAGGCTATTGCTTGCATACATAATGTGAAGTTTACTGCATTGAAATATTGTTCCATATAGAACTTTGATTTCCCGTCAGCAGCACTCTATATATGGTGGCATGTGTATAAAAATAAATACCCACCTAAGCAATGATTCCAATTTTTCATTTTGTTTTCATTAAAAAGTATACTATGTAGCTATAAAAGATGAAAGCAAGCATATTTATTTTTGAACTTTGTACATACTTACCAATCGTGGTTCGTACGTAAATGGAATCTAGCAAAATCTAAAGCGGCGTGGTTTTTTTTTCAACATTTACACTGCGTGGTTTTTGCGGCAGACATTTTATAGATAGGCGACATTTTTCTTCCATCAACAAAATGTTTTATCATCGTGGTTGGACTGTGACCACAAAATAACTTGAATACTTGATAAATCTTTTAACATTTAGTACTATGTGATTAGTGTTTTATGTTCACAGAACATAAAATAAAGAAGATTAAGTCGCTTTTAGTATACACCCAACCGCATGTTAGTTGAACTCGTGTAAAAAATGTGGAACGATGATGACTCTAACCATGTTTTCTAGAATGGAATATTTACGTAGCTACATTTTTGTTATCAATGTTTTATCATTTATTAGCCGAATCAGGAATTGCGCATTTAAAGGTAGGTACTTCCAGGAACCAATAAAATCTGAAATGTATATAGCATTTCTTGAAATAAAATATGTTAGTCATCTTTCCACTCGGTCGGTTTTTTTAATGATGAAACTAAAGAACCTTTACATATATAGATGTTTAAATATATATTTTCAACACATACGAAATTGCGGTTCCACTTGTTTGTCGAAGGGTTTTAATGTGAATGTGAACTTTGCTAATTGTTAATGTCAGTTACCTGCATCGTTGCAAAATGAATTGTGAACAAAGAGTAGGTAGGTTTGAAGAAATTATGTCATCGAAAAGTTTATATTTACTCGTTCTTGCCACAAGTAAGCTGCTTCCCACTGCATGAAGTTAATAGGAAGGTACCTATAAGGTTTAAACAACGAATAAACACACTGTGTTTGGCCATCACGTCTAGAGCTATAAAATAGAGGTCTGCTTTAGAATAAAAGCTTGAAAAAAAATATTGAGAAATATAGCTATGAAGCTACTAGGCAAACCCGTTAAAGTGGTTTAGTTTTTTCGATTTCATGTTAAAAATCAGAAATTACATGATTGTTTGTACAATTGAACTTAATCTGCCAGTATAATAAAATTTAAAATGGGCTGAGTGCTTTTAGTAGTAAACTTGGTTAAAATAAATACCTTATTCATGTTATTCTCGAATGTATTTGCTCATTCTCTTCGTGAAAGTTTACATAAATTTAAGCATTTAAGTTTTTTGAGCGTCTGCTCGCTTGAAAATGCGAAATGGTTGTAGATACCTATGTACCTACATAAAACCATTGTATTCAATTGTTTATTTGCACAAGAAGAGTTCATTTCGTCGTTCTTTGGTCCAGTCCATATTCACATATACACACCACACGGTCACTTTTTGTGGATGCAATGGAGTCTCTTAAAACAAATGAGCGACGAGATTAAGCCACGAAAGAACATCAATGAGTGCTTTTAAAGAAAAACCGAATCAGAATTACGCCATCAATTGAATGATCATAAAATGAACTATAAACAGAAGCAGGCAACATACTTCAAAAATGGTTATCGGTTAAAATAGTCACATTCGATAGGCGGCAAACTCCACCTTGCTACTGCTACCTCTACAATTGCTACTAATATATATTAGAACTCTTAGGGTAAATAGAATAGTCACAACTACATACAGAATAGACCGTTGGCATATTTACCTACCATACATATTCTGTCCGTTTTAAAAAGGAAACAAACTAAAACGAAATTTTCTTTTTCTGTTTTCAGATGTCTAAAGCTCCAGCTGTCGGTATCGATTTGGGTACTACCTACTCTTGTGTGGGAGTATTCCAACATGGCAAAGTTGAAATTATTGCCAACGATCAGGGAAATCGTACTACACCATCTTATGTCGCCTTCACAGACACCGAACGTTTGATCGGTGATGCCGCCAAAAATCAGGTCGCAATGAATCCTACCAACACCATTTTCGATGCTAAGCGTTTGATTGGTCGCAAGTTCGAAGATGCAGCAGTACAGTCTGACATGAAGCACTGGCCTTTCGAGGTTGTCAGCGCTGAGGGAAAGCCAAAAATTCAAGTCATCTACAAGGACGAGAAAAAGACTTTCTTCCCCGAAGAAATCTCATCCATGGTTCTTACCAAGATGAAGGAAACCGCTGAGGCCTACCTCGGCAAGACTGTTACAAATGCTGTTATCACAGTTCCAGCCTATTTCAACGATTCTCAGCGTCAGGCCACCAAAGATGCCGGTACCATTGCTGGTTTGAACGTTTTGCGTATTATCAACGAGCCCACAGCTGCCGCTATTGCATACGGTTTGGACAAGAAGGCTGCAGGCGAACGTAACGTTCTCATTTTCGATTTGGGTGGTGGTACCTTTGATGTGTCCATCTTGTCGATCGATGATGGTATCTTTGAAGTCAAGTCTACCGCTGGTGATACTCACTTGGGAGGTGAAGATTTCGATAATCGTCTAGTGACCCATTTCGTGCAAGAGTTCAAGCGTAAGCACAAAAAGGATCTTACCACCAACAAGCGTGCTCTTCGTCGTCTACGCACTGCCTGTGAACGTGCAAAGCGTACTCTGTCTTCATCGACCCAGGCTAGCATTGAAATCGATTCTCTCTTCGAGGGAACTGACTTCTACACGTCAATCACTCGTGCTCGTTTCGAGGAATTGAACGCTGATCTTTTCCGTTCCACCATGGACCCCGTGGAGAAGGCCATCCGTGATGCCAAGATGGACAAGGCTTCCATTCACGATATCGTGTTGGTTGGAGGTTCCACCCGTATCCCTAAAGTTCAACGTTTGTTGCAAGACTTCTTCAACGGCAAGGAATTGAACAAGTCAATCAACCCCGATGAGGCTGTCGCTTATGGTGCCGCTGTCCAAGCCGCTATTTTGCACGGTGACAAGTCCCAGGAAGTTCAAGATCTCTTGTTGCTTGATGTCACCCCATTGTCATTGGGTATCGAAACTGCCGGTGGTGTGATGAGCGTTTTGATCAAGCGCAACACAACCATCCCAACAAAACAGACTCAGACCTTCACCACATACTCGGACAACCAACCCGGTGTATTGATCCAAGTCTACGAAGGTGAACGTGCCATGACCAAGGATAACAACTTGTTGGGCAAGTTCGAACTTTCGGGAATTCCACCAGCACCACGTGGTGTGCCACAAATTGAAGTAACCTTCGATATCGATGCTAACGGTATCTTGAATGTAACTGCCCTTGAACGTTCCACAAACAAGGAGAACAAGATCACCATTACCAACGACAAGGGTCGCCTGTCCAAGGAAGACATTGAGCGCATGGTGAACGAAGCCGAAAAGTACCGCACCGAAGATGAGAAGCAAAAGGAGACCATCTCGGCCAAGAACGCTTTGGAGTCATACTGCTTCAACATGAAGGCCACCCTCGATGAGGACAACCTCAAGAGCAAGATTGCCGAAACCGACAGAACCACCATCTTGGACAAGTGTAACGAGACCATCAAGTGGTTGGATGCTAACCAACTTGCCGACAAGGAGGAATACGAACACCGCCAAAAGGAATTGGAAGCTGTGTGCAGTCCAATCATCACTAAGCTGTACCAAGGCGCCGGTGGTCCACCCGGAGGCATGCCTGGATTCCCAGGTGGCGCTCCAGGTGCTGGCGCTGGTCCAACCCCCGGCGCTGGTGCCGGTGCTGGCCCAACCATCGAAGAGGTCGATTAAACAACAGATCAATTTACTTCAACACGAACTTTTTGTCATTCCAAGAAGAATTCCAACTCTTCTAATGTAATGTTCCAATGTGCATTTCTGAGTTGTGCATTCGTTCTTAAATTTGAAATTATAGATAAAAATCCAAAAACATTTAGCTAAATTCGCCGCCGTTGCGCTGTATCTCAATATAGTATTACAGAAATTAATTTATTTTAAACTCAAAACCAGTCAAATAACAACTACAAACATCTCTTGACGATTGAGCTCATCCCGTATGGAGCTTTACAAATCCAGTTGTTTTGTGCTTATTGCGAACAGAAAATTTCAAATCAAAGAAACAAATAAAGTATAGCACGCTTAGAGTGAATGAACAAAAACAAAGCAAAATTTTCTTTTATTTTATTATATTTAACAACTTTCAGATGGGGGGTTTCGTTTTGGAGCGAATTTAAATTTTTAAATGTAAGCAGCAGTGTACTACATCTTGGATGTAAAGAAAGTAATTTGTAGATAACTCGTATTCAATGCCTCGTAACTATAATAACGTACATACCCAGGTTTTCCAATAAGTATGTATTCTATTCGATAACAAAGTTCCAGAAGTAAAATGAAGCTGAATAGCTTGTGTTGCTGTACATTTAATACGTTAGCTCATAGAAAAACGATAGTGTTGTCTCGCTGCAGTTGGTATGGTGTCGCTTGAAAAATGAATTCTAGATATTCCGATTTTGTTGATGGAATTTCAGACTAATAAAGTCTATTGTTAAGAACACGAGGGAATTCGTAAACGCAGTCATCTGCGAAAGGTCGACTAAATGTCTGTACATTAAACAAGGTTTTTGTATGCACGTAATTAACAAGCAAGTGCTAACTTTTCTAGTAAGTTTGTGTTCATAATCTTCATGGCAACGAAGATGATTCTTTTGAATATTTTTCTAAGGGAACTATGACAACCTGAAAGTATAACAAATAAGCATCCATATATCGTTGTAAAGAGCAATTTTGCATCTTCAGATAATTTTTTTAATTTAAAACCTCACCTGCTCGTACAGACAATTTGCCTGCATCGAAAACGTCTCATACTAAGTCAATGGATAAGCAAACATGCTAATACGATGCATGAAGAAAAAAAACAACTCATTGACGCGCGTATAGTGTATACCTACACCCCACATTAGTGAGGCATGACGTCATTTAAAAAAAAAAACACTTTCATTGTTGAGCGTTTTCGGCTTAAATTAAAATGAGTTTTCACCCAACTTTAAACATCAAAGAAGAACACGTCATCATAATTTAAAGGAAGCATAACTTTTACCAATCAGGGACTTTCCCCAACAACTAACTATAGTCTGTTTTATATATCATACCTATACATATAAGGCTTCAATGTTGATTTTCATGCACAACTTTTAGAGCTGCTCAAACTGTTGTGAGCTTTATAACAACAGCAGCAATGGAATAAATCGGCCCTAGCGAGATATCCGTCGGAACGGAAAATTCTCCGATTTCCTACGATTCGGAGGATTTTTGCTTCGAGGTATAAACGCACAACTAATGATCTGCGTAGCAGTGCGATGAAATGAATTTTCAGTGACATTTGTGACAGTTGCATTCCATTTTTTGTACGATCTCCTCCGACAGCAAGTGGTCGCGAAATTTTTTCCGATTTTCGGATAAGCAGTTAAAAAATGTAAGCAAGTATAAATAAAAAAATTAAAAAAAGTATTAAATATGAAATACCTCCCCCCTGTCAACATATACAGATTTAAAGTTCTGCAAATACAAATATGGGTCGACATATATCGGTACATTTTATACATCTCTACATTGGAATGTAATTAGGGTCTCCGACAGAGTATGCGTTGCGGAGAATTTTCCGTTCCGACGGATACCTCGCTAGGGCCGAATATTCAAATTTATAATCCAAGACCTGCTTAATGGATTTGAAACATTGGCTCTGAGCGTAAAATTCTCCGTAACATTTTCGGTAACTTTTGGAACTTGTAATATTTGAAAAGCATCACATAACATTTTCTGTAGCTTTCGCAGAGTTGGGACAACAAAACAATATATGTAGTTGGTACTGGGGCAGATTTGAATCTGTGACCACTCGCCTATTAGTCAAACGTAGAAACTACTCAAGTACTGACGCCACCCATGTTACTATCAGAACGCATCATAAAACCTTGCTGAAAATTGAATTCCCCGACGGAAAACAACCTGAAATATAAATGTTTGTAATAACTAGCTAGAATTTTTTAACAAGCATATATTTTATTAATTTTTTTTAAACAATAACATGTCCGATATAATCATTCATACTAGCACACAATTTATATAAAACATTTCTCTTAAGCCGTAACCATAATTTGAGTATTTACTTCTGTTTCTTCATTTCCACCGGCCATTCCATTTCCTGCAATACTTTCACTCTCGTCTTCACTGCTCTTGTGACCACCAAACCTTATTGAAACCATAGTAACTCTAATAGCAGCCTTAAACATAACCCTTGCTTTCATTTTAGCTAACTTAATTTTCCAACTTTCATCACGGGATGGCAATCCGTTCAAGTAGTCAATCATAGCTTCTTTCGTTGGATCAACTATAGCCAGAACTGACATACATCCATCTACTGTACCAAGCACCAAACACTGACCGTCCTTTGTGCTCTTAATGGCAGTTAACTCTGCCTGAAGGCGATAGTTGGCAATCATTTCCGTATCGGAAGTTCGAAAAACTCGGATAGTTTTACGACCACTGTGATAGTAGCAAACATATTCATCGTTTTCCGTAAAAAGACAAATGACCGAAAACACACCCTCTGCAACTTTCGGGATAAAAGTTTTTACTGTTGTGCCTTTGCGGAGCTCTAGCAGCTCCAGACCGCCCCTGGTCGGAGCATATAGACCACATTTTCCGTCTTTAGTGATATTGCCACCCCATTTGGGAATGGATCGGATGTGCTTTTTATTTTTAATGTCCATGATGCTGCCCTTCTCACTGCTGATCACTGCAACTTGCTGGACCTTATGAGGCATTGGAACCAGGCATATGACTTCCTATCAAAGAAAAAATAACACGTGATTAGAAAGAAAGCTAAAACGAATCGTAAGTAACCAACTTTAATCGAACAGCCTCTAAGTAGTATCTTTGAGACATGACTACCAGTATTAGCATTGTAGACTGCTATGCAATCCTTATTAGACTTATCTACAGTACAGACGATAATGTGAGCTTCATCAGCGGAAATAACTGCCTGCCGAAATGGAAGCCCGGGTATCAGTCGAACTGGAAACTCAAAGCGAAATAGAATGTTGCCTTCTGGAATTGATCTCATTGTAGTGATAGCTGTTAGGCGATTCCCATCGTCACTGTCCTTTTGATTAATATTCGGACACGACACGGTCATTGCTTTGACACCATCCTCTAGAAATGTTATCTGTTGAATTCCCGGTTGATCATCACCGTAAATAACTTGTTCGGAAACTCTATTCCAAATGAGAAACTTCCCGGTCTCTGATGAAATAATATATTTTCCATCGGGGGTGATTTCAGCGTGAGTTACAATAGCACCCAATGGACTGTAAGCCAACTTGGCAAGCAAGCGACCGGATCGAGTTTCCCAAACTCCAACGCAGCTACGCGTGACCGTAACAGCCAAATCAACTAAAGATAAACTAGAAGCAAAAATTGATAAGAGTTTTTCTGAGTGTTTATAATGAATTACCTTATGCTATCGATCTGCAGTTCATGTCGATCAATAACATGAACCTTTTCGAAAATATTGTTTATATTCCACACCTTGACCGATCGATCAATGGACGAAGTAATTACACTGTTCCAGTTGCCAATAGTCAATGCCTCCAATTGGATGATTCTTCCAAAATGAGCATCTAAGACCTTAGCCAGTTGTTTTGTCTGCAAACACCAAACGTATAGATTTTTTCTAACCCCCGCTACTGCGTAGTTGAGACGAGAGCTGATCATAAAAGAGTTTGACTGCATCATCTTGGTTGCAATGTTTCGTACACCATGGGGCAGCGGCAGATAAATTGCATTTTCATCGATTCGAGAGCCATCTTTACCAAAATCCCATATGACGAACCCTTTTCCAGCGGTGCCGAGTAGCATTCGATCGTATTGATCTAGCCGAAGTTGCAAAAGCATTTCTTTGTCATCGTTTTCAAAGCGGGGCAGAGTTTCGCGAAATCTCCAAGCAATAGAATCACTAGCCGTATCCGATTCGAAATCGAAAACGCTTACCTAGGCAACAAATTGAATTGCTTTGATTCTTATGTTTTTATAATTATTCCTTACTTGATAATTATTCTCAGTAGCACAACAATAGATCCGGTCGCGAGGCTTATTAATCACCATTGCACTATGAAAAAAAAGTGGATCGCATCGGTGGTTTTCCCCCCTTGCAGAGTCTAGTCGTAAACGTGTTTCGCTAATACTTCCAGTCCAGTAAATAACATTGTAGTCATTAACTGTAAGGAATTCCATGCCTTCAAGTGAAAGATAAATTTACAAAATTTCTTTGAGATTAAGTTGAGTAAGCGTAATACTTAGTATTTCCCATTCACTAGCGTCAGTTGGTGCAGAGAATTGCTTGATAAGGTTGCCTCTCATATCGAACCGCGCCCACTTCAGTTTGGTGTTGACGAAAAGACTGCAAGGAAATAAAGTAAGGTCGGTAGCCAGTTACAGACTGATTAGTGACGCTGCTCCGCACACGAGGCTACTTGAAGGAGATTCATTGCAATCATGTGCCATTATGAATAGAGATAAGGAGTCTGGGTTTAGGCTTCCTTAGAGCTTCTGTAAAACTTTTAGAAAGGGAAAGCAATCATTTTACCAATTTAACCCTTTCAGAAAAAAAGGAAAAACATTATAGAGGTGTTAACTTCAAAGAGTCGTTAGACTTGTAAGACGATAAAACAAGAACAGTGTGCAATTCTGATCACAAAATGTTGTTGTTGCTGCTTAAGGTGCTTATAACAGCAGCTTCGGCTTTCACCACCTCTTATTCCTTGCCTTAAAGAGCCCAAATTTAAAATTCCTTTATGAGGAATAATTGTGAAAGGATCTATAAAATTTGTATTATTTAGCTATTCAAGTTGTAATAAAAATCTCTCCAGAGGCTTTGAAGATTAAAGACCATCGATAAGGGTTCGCTTTTGAAACTGGTTAGTAATTAGCTTCCCTTGTTTTAGTTTCCTTTGAGTAGCTCCGTGTGTAAGACCTGAATGTTATTTCGAAATTCCATCCGAAATTCCATCCGAAATATTGGACAATGAATTCAATTTTGAAAGTCAATTCAAATAGGAAGAGACGAGTAAAGTCTGATAAATCGGATACGTAGTTACCTATGATTCAATAAATACAATCCAGTAACCTGATCAAATTCTTCGAAGGGGTTTTCAATAACAACAAATTCACTCGAAAGCATGTTTAACAGAACCGTTTGATTGTTGTTTGAGTAGGCAGCAGCCCACTTGTTATCCGGACTCAAGACCAACTGCTGCATTATGCCTTCTATTCCAGGATTCACATCTCTAGTTAAATCGGATGTCGAGAGATCAAATGTGATGAAATGCGTTGATATCGAGACCATATATCGAAAATCACTTGTAAGACAAAATGCAAAGACTGCGAATTGATGACCTTCTAGGGAGTACTGGTGATGAAAGGAAATATTATTTATGTTGAAGATCTTTGAATATATGTAAATTCGCACCTTCAATGGACCACCAGGAGTGTGTAGACAATGATTTACTGGAATTAACGAGCAGTCCTTTGGTCCACATCGATCACAAGCCCGCAAGAGCATTTTAATGTTTTCATTTCCTCCGATCTCGGGTAACAAACGTCCCACCAATTGTGGTGCCAACATGTTTGGGTATAAAGCAAGAATAGCACCGCCTAAGCGCAAAGCATCTGCAACCAGCATAAGCTCACGTTTTGCTTCTTTGTCATCAGTATTTGCGGAGGCGTCTTCAAAATCGGCCAATACAGCTTGCAGAGGGCAACTGGATAGTTTAGCATGCAACCACTCGTAGTTAAAGAGAACATGGGCAAAAAGATCCTTGAATCGGCGAGAACGAACAAAATGAAACGGAAGTTCGCCAAACTAAGAATCAAATTAAAATACATAAATATTATATAGTTAATTTTGATTTGTAACTTACCTTTCTTAGATTGTATCGTGTTACAGAGCCATCCTTGCTCGTAAACATGAGCGGTTGAACTGGTACCTTACGATCGGCTGATCCCTCCTTGTCGGTCAAGTTAAACCTAGGAATAAATATGTTCCAAATAAATGTTAGTAACCGTAAGTCTTAGTCAAATTAAGAGCCAAATCAACCTATGCCTCTGGATCTCGGTAAACTTGAAGGGCTTCGGAACTCCACCTCCCCAAATACCCAAATAGTAGTCGGCAATCATCGAATGAAAATACATTGCCATATTCATATTCTTAAAGTACCTCTCCTTAGCTGTGTCGCGAAACTGCCTGTGATACCAATTCATAACATTAACTCCATCGGCTTCTCTCTCACTCAAGTAGTTGGGAAGATCATTTCTAATACGTGTCCACAACAGAGGTGGAATCCTTCGCACCGGCGGCAAATGGTACTGATAGACATCATCCAACACCTTATCGTCCAATGAAATCAAATCTTCCAATTCACTTTCAGACAGTCCTGACTTAGCTGCCGTAATATAGGCTAACGCGTGAAATACCAAAATCCTGCCATGCTGCTTTTCAATTCGTTCGAATAACATCATAATGGAATCCATAACGGTTGAGGCTAGATGAGTCTCCTGCGGACGTGTATAGCTTCTCCAACGACAAATCTCTGCAAAGACAAGCTTCACAAAAATTGGCAAGGAACACTTGCTGATGGCATTTGCCACCAGACGCCACTGATAGTTATTCAGATCACGACAAGCTGTCTTCATCCACATTTTGATGACATTCATAGCTAGATCCTCTCCCAGGGCGGTGACTTCTATAAAATTCTCTTCGACGTCGATCATTTTGCAGAGAACATGATACTCTTGAGAAACTGTAGGATTTGATTCTTCGTTCGCACAAGATATTATTATCTGCAATAGAGACTTCGAAGCTTGTACCACACAACAACAAAAACTGATGATGATATTAGACTGTTACAAACAAGTCCAAAAAATGATGACACACTTTAGCTGAAACAAATTAACAAGGCACAAGCCAGGCAAATGGAAACTTACGCTTATCTCTGAGAAGCGAATGATGATGGATATATTTACAATGGGATGTGTTATGTATTTACAAGAGATATACACTTATATATACAGGAACATGCAAAGTTCAGCGATAGGGCAACAATTTGGGAATGAAATTCATATTTTATCGTTGTAAGGAAAAAGTTTGTTGGACTCTGAATATGCAACTCTTTGGATTAATTTTTACTATGCGAATTAAAAGCGCGGCCACAAAATACGATCGACAATCGAAAGGCAAACACTCATTCGCGTTTCTTTCTAACGTACTCTGGCATGGAGTCGTAGCTAGGATCAGCTCTAATAAGGCTCACGCAAAACATACGCAATACTAATCGTAAACATTTTTTATCTTATTTTTAGGAAATAAATAAATAAACCATAAATGTTTATGAAGAGCCCAGTTATGTTATACAAAAATTTAACTTACCCAGAGTAGGCCATTAACTGTAGTGAAATCTTTAAAAGAACGCCATTACATTATTTATAAAACTCCTGCTCCAGGTGAGGTAAGAACTGCCACTTCCAAAACGAACTGAAAACTGATCGGTAGTTGAAATCAGCTGATCATGAAGCTGAAGAAGCTGACAGTCTGTTACTTCTCATTACGCTAACAACAGCTTCAGTTAGTAGTTTAGACTTTGGGTAATGAAAATCAAGAACTCAGTAGGTGCCTATTGTTTTGAAAGAGTTTACTTATATGTTTATATCCGAAGACAGATATAGCAATACTAATTGACCTATTTAAAAATTGTTAAATGCTTTTTAATTAAGGTACTTCATGCTGTTCGGTAAGCTCTGTGACATTATTATTAAGTCGAGTTTTGTAAACTGATGAATACATATATTTAGATACATATGTTCTTGAGGGTCCTGAATACCTTGAGAGAAGAAAAAGGGAAACTTTTAGTAGGGTCACAGTCCATGTTAAGAATATTATTAAAACGGATATTTAGCAAGCACCAGAAACAGCAATTCCATTGTTTGGCAGAGCGAACCATAAACCTCAACGAGGAAGGAAAGACTTCCGTCCACCTGACCAAAATGATATGTACGTACGTTAACATAATTTGAACGATGCGGTTTGTTATCTAAAGAATAATTAGTCTAAAACTAGTATGCTTAAGCCATAAAGTCCAAGAATTTCTGCAGTCTAAATGAAAAAAGATTTGTACCAGATCATTTTAGGTATATGTATCTGCGAATGATACAAAATCCAATTTTAATTTTGTATTTACCCGATTTATTATTGTTCCCCTGACATACGCCGCTTCGGCCAGTCTCTAGCTACAACTCTATACCAGATATCTGCATTTTACAACTTCTAAATCATGTTTAATATAACAAAGAAGTATGCATGTTGCTAATCCCTGGCCTAGTTTAGAGATTCATAAAATAAGATGGAATTCAATAGAAAGCAATCAAAGTGTTTATATATAGAAACTAAGAAAACAATTTCTTCGAGCCACAAATGTAAGCTAATTTACGTATGCACACGAACCATCACAATTTCTATAAAAAAGGATTAGCTAAAAAGTTTAACAAGCAATGTACATGCAAAAAATTTAACGACGGTCTTCAACGTATAAGAAGAAATCCGTCCGAATGGGTTTAGTTTTGCTAACAAATCTACCAAAAAATCATCATTCCTCGTCTTACCTTACAGTGTGCTGGCAATCTTGTTGGTATCCATGAAACTTTATTTGCATCTTGTGTACCAGTTAACTGATCCACTGAATCAAGGTACAAAGTGAGAGGTTGTGCGGGACTTGCATAAGTTAACAATTGCTTAAAATGTGCTGTTAAAGGTACTAAATCGTCGGGAATATTCTCAAAAGGTAACATGTAGTTATATGATATCTATAATTGAGATTTATTTTATTAGTAAATTATATGAAGAAAAAATTTAAATTTCCATTTAACAATAAATTAATCTAGTATGGCAACTTACTTGTTGGCAAATAGAAATCAAAGTTGGCGTCAATGCACTAGAATCAGGTGTTGTACCTAAAAATCTGATAACATTTATCGGTCTCTTACTAGCAAACCAATCGCTCGCAACCAAAGAGGCACTCTTCGCCAATAGCGATGTTTTACCGCAACCTCCTTCGCCATAAAGGACAAGTGGCTTATCTGAATCCCCCAGCATATAGCGCTTGATATGTTCGAGATTTTCCTCACGACCATAGAATACCTTAACCGAATTATTACAAGCGTGCAAATGCTGAAGGATCTCAGTTACTATTTGCCCCTGTGCGCTGGAGTCTTCCTTGCGCATCGCACGATCGACCAACTTAACGATGTTCTTATAGAAATGAGCTATAAAGTGATTGAGGTATTCCTCGTGGGTTTCAATATCCAACCCTTCACGACCAATCCATTCGACTGTATATCTAAAAAGGAATTATAACCAACATATGTCTGCAATGTTTGATTAATGCAAATGCTCTTACTTTTGCATATTGGTGGTTTCGATTTTATTTGGAAGTCTTTCGTCGCGTAGGTTTGCCAAAAGCTTGGAAGATTCTGTGTCCAAACTTCGATTTATGATGTCAACAAAGAGTGATGCCTTCTTCAAATTTTGGAGATTGATATTGTTAATATATCGGACATAAGCCAGACAGTGGTTCTTTGTGTTTTTCACATCCAAAATTCCATTAATGACCTCGCGCTCAGTAACTACATAAGTAGGTGAACTAGTTAAACAAAATTTCAACTAGCCGCCCTTATATTTTACCTGACATAAAGTAGTTGTGCATTGTTTCTTTGTCCATTTTTGCGTTTGTGTTTAATGAGAGAGCTGCCTTTCGCAGAAGCTTTTGCATTTTGTTGAGTGTGTCCCACCAAACACCCTGATCTTCAGCTTGAAGTTTCGGAACTCTCTACAAGAAGCGTTCGAGTTAATCATATACATATGTAATTACAAATATGTATAACCTTGTTGTTGAAATTAATTAGAATTGAGGAAATTGGCTGCAGTACTGATATTGGTGGAACCGCGTTGCTATCCTTCTTATACCACAAGTCAAGTAGAGCCCCGTCTACACCCATCGATGTTAGTTCATCTCTGTAAAACACAGAAACGGTTTTATGTTGTTTTAAACAATTGATACCAATTGTACCTTAATAGCTGCAGTTCTGACGATATAATATAAGTAGGTATAGGTCGGTATCCATATTTCTGTCCAAGGAATACCACGAAATTTGGCCCCATCGAAAGGCGCTGACAATTTGCAATCTCTCGCATGCAAAGCTCTGTTGTCATGTGATCATCTGTTGCTTCGTCTCGAACACCCCAGCGCATGTCAACGACCTTTAAATAGAGTTCCACAATTTACAAAGAAATACAAAAATTTCAGATGTTCTGTATGCAAAATTGGGACACAAGTTGGCCAGTAATATGTACGTGTGTACATAAAATACATTATAATATATTACCTAGCTCAGTTGACAAGTGAATCGTGTTCTTTAACCTTTTGCCACTGATAAATTATGTAAGCAACGTTGTGTAATTATTAGTTGCGCCTTCCAAAGATTTGTGAATGCAATTTAGGTCGTTTAGCCTTTTATCACTGTTTTATGAGGGGCACACACGAACATGTGGCAGAAAAGCTGGTGGACCTAAATTTAATCAAAAAAGTTTTAAGTATGTTCATTTTCCGTCGACAGAAACAGCAAACTTAGCGTGTCATATGACCATATCTTGCTAAGGCGATTCATGACTGTAGAGAAGAATTCCCTAAAAACAGACAGGAAGTATATTACGAAACATATCACTTTGCCTATGCCATTTGCATGTATTTATGCATTGGATTGTTTGGATGTTAAGTAGATTATCAATTTCAATTACATATACATACCTACTTGAAAGGGGTGTTCACCTTAGGATACAAGACATGCACTGAAACAAACTACCACTTTGACAACCATGGGAACAATGTGCTCCATCATTTTTATATATATTATAGTTTTCGTGACATATCAGTAACATCCGTACGATGCGATATAAATATAAAAATAATATCGATTCGTTAGCACATATACGAGCTACGTATGTTCATACGAAGCGCTAAGTTCCAAATGGGTCAAATGAGTGTCGGGGACTTATTCCGGGAATAGAATTTGATTCTGTATTTACTGAAAATGCTAAATTTAAGGGTGAAGTTACTATGGACACTAAAATGTCCATCCGTTATTCTGTTGGCTAATTAGATAAATCATAGTTACAAAATAAAAAGTATTAATAATTAAGGCCGAAAGGTAATCGTAATAAGTGATATAGTTAAGTTTAGAGCGTCCGCATGAGGACCATTAATCTAGTATAAGTATCCTGTTAATTTTAAGTTAGATAAGTTAATCATTTTTGTCTAGTATGTAAGATCTTTTGGAAATAATAAAAATGAATTTAAAATTGAAAATAACCTAAACCTGACATAATTCTTGGCAATCAATCAACACGGTTTTAACTTGCTATTTAAATTTGACTTAACTACTTTTATACTGGGTTGAACGTTGTTTCTTCCCTTGGCTTCAGGATCAAGAGATTTTGTCTGGAAATGACAGGTTTTTGGCGACTAGGTCAAAAGTTATAATAGAGCAGTTCCAAAGTAGATCGACATTTAATATACAATCAGCGGATATGTTGCTTGTTTCACTCAATTTCAATTTGAAATTTCGCTTTGAGATCAAACTTGTTGGAGCAAGAAATTGTTATTGTCAGAGCTGAACGTGGCTATTAATCCTCCGATTGCTCCACCTACCTCTTGGCACTCATTGGGGAGACTATAATAGTTTGTTATTTTGAGTGTATTTCATGTAAGGGAATTTTTCGTTCAGATTGCTTAATAACGACTTAGTAACGAGAGACAATAATCTAACCTGCCTTTGCTTTAAACACGATTAACCTCCTATCGAAAGCTTTGATATCTTCTGTGATGATAAGTTTGGACCGTTTAATTTCATTCATTACGCTGTCGAGTGCCTTTATTGAGAAGAACGAAGTTTTAATTAACTCCTCGAGTTCACTTAACAATATGTCATATGTAACCCCTTAACCCTTTCTCAATCAGTGGTTCACATTTATGTAGATAGGTAATCATTTAAATGGTTTACAGTATCTTTCCAATATACGTTAAAGCTCTGCATGGAGTATGGAAGCAAATGGAAGCTTTTCAAATTTGCCGCTTGGATATCGTGTAAGTAAAATGGTTAGGTTTCTTATATTCGAACTAAAAAGTAAAGATTCGCACTCAAATAGTTGTAGATGTTGGAGTATACATATACGTACGAAGAACAGAAAATCAATCTGAGAATTCCCAACAAACATAATGTCAACTTGAAATTGTGGTTCTCTTTTATCGGAAAATTGATTCGATTTAAATCACTAAATTTGACACAGATTTTGGCACGAACCTCACTTACTAGTCAATTTCGTGACTACGATAAAAAAAAAGGCAATCAAATTGTGAAATCGAAAGTAGCTGCATCCAAAGTGCGTCAAGTTCAAAAGTTTATTAACATATATATGTCACTATTAAGAATTTAACTTACTTGAAACTCTAATCCATGTTTTTCCCGACAATAATCCTTAATTCGGGGATAGCACTTTGCCATCAAAGTGTTTCTTTCCATTGTTGTGTCTAAATAAAATTAACTTCGTTACATAATTCGGCATACTATATTCATTTTCTTACCAGTGAATGTGGAACTTGTGAAAATTCTGACAATTTTTGAGCTCACCGGAGGCAGAGACTCCAGCGAACCCGAAAAAATCAAGTCTATTGTCCTATCATCCATTATATACACAAACTTTACAGTTTAAATGGGGAAAAAGTTTTTTTCAATTAAGAAGTAAATACCAAACAATTTTACCAAATGTTATGATATTAACGTTTGTAATTCAGAAATGAAACTGACTGGGAAGGATTCAAATCGCATGCTTTTTTACTCCATAAATTTGAGGAATTTTTTGTTTGATCGATAGGAGTTTTTTTTTGGGGTAAGGATTTTTTTTTGTCTCAAACTAAATGCCTGTCAGCTGGAAATGTTTATATTATGAAAATGATTTGTTTTCTTTTCTTCAAAAATTGTTTATGTTTTTTTCATATACTTTTGTAAACAAACCTGTTGATTTTTGGATTATGGGATTTTAACAGCGGATATCCATCCTGGCTGGTTTCAACAAGTCGGTAAACATTATTTCAATTGCGTTGGTTGTCAAGATATGTGATATTGAAGGAATCAAGTGCAGAATGAAGGGTGCATATTACCGTGTTTTGAAGGTCAGGGATTTGAATTTACAAAACACGCGGTGTTGAGCACTAGTTTTAGTGTTGCGTGTTTAGTGAGACTCGGTTCAGGTTATGAATGAAATGAACATGTAAGTTGGTGAAAACTTTATTTATAGCTGCCGTGTTTGCAAATTAGAAATAAGTCGAATTAAACACGATTGCAAAGTTTTGCCTTTTTTTGACAATGACCGACATTGATAGTTTCATGGATATTTGCTGCAAAAAGAAAAATATAAAATCAATCATTCTCAAATAACGAAAGAGGAAGCTCGTATGACTTTGGTAAAATTTGATCCTAAGGTCAGGAGTTCAATTTTTAGAGTCGCATACATTACAGCAGTTTGAATATTTTTTAAAGAATTAAACTCAATTGATGTAGGCTTTTTCGGAAATTGTGGTTCAATAGTGAACGACTTGTCCTTACTACTTTCAGCAGCTTTCTCTGATTGTGAGACAATCTTCGGCAAGGAGTACCTTGAAGTTACTGAAAAAACAAGGAACAGACCTGAGTATGGGATCATACAGATCAAACCACAGACCCAATCTAAAGAAAATTGAAGAAAGACTGGAACAGTTGGTTCATGTTCATATGGGGATTCTACAAAGCCTGTCATAAAGGAGGTCCTAAAAACTGGATCACTCTTTGATCCTCCATCCTTCTTGATATAACATTGTTGAAGAAATTAAATTTTGAAGAAGTCAGGATAAAAATTGTCAGGTTATCTTTCCTAAAAAAATAATAAGAAAACACACGTCTGAGTTAATAACAATCGTTTAATTTATTTTTTGATATCTTGCAAATTATATGCACAAATCATACATATCTCATTTAGTTTTTTTTTTAAACAAATCATTATTACAATATTATTATAAAATATATAATTTTTTTTTCAGTTATACAAGTATTTTATTAGATATTATCATTACTATAATTTTCAGTACTATTTGAATACATTTCGCTGATTTAATTTAATGTATTAAAAATATTTCACAAAAAAACATTGTTTTCATTTTTAGTTTAGCAATAAAAAAAAAATAAACAAAAAACATAAAAAAAAATATGGATATGTAAATAAAAATATTTTATTCAGTAGATAACAATTAATATAAATAATAGTAAAATACAGATCTGTTTGTTAAATATTTCAAGTTTTTACTTTTTCTTTTTTTCTTAATTGTGTTTTGTTTCAATTTCAAAATTAACTACGTTTGTTCTATTATTTTGTTAATTTTTTTTTTTTTATAAAAGAAACTCTAATATCTATAATGCGTACATTGTATTTGTTTCTTAAATAAATTTACAAAAGTTTAATAGTAGGTATTGCCTATTTTGTTTTACTTATAAATCGATTTGGAGACTTTGCTTACAAATTATAAAATATATTATCTATATATTAACAAATTTAAATAATAATAATAATAATAAAAAAAAAAAACAAATAATAAATTTGCAATAAGCAAACAAAAAAATGTAAATCTCTTAATGATGAAAAAATGTATATGATGTGTATGTAGGTTTTTTTGTTTTGTTTTTAAGTTTCATTGATGATTGATGATTATTTTTATATAAATTTAAAAATTTATTTATTTTATATATTATTGTGTATATATAGTTAATGGGAACAGCTTTAGTAAAAGACTTACAATTTTTTGTTTTAATATAGAATAAATGATTAGACTTCTTCGTTATGAATTCATAAATCTAGCAAGCTGTGTTTATGCGTATGAGGACTCACCATTTTTTAGACTATTACTAATACTATTTGCATTTCCGGCGATTGATGCCATCGATGGTGACGTCACTGTGATCCTATAACAAGAAAAAGCTGTGTTTACCATACACGCGGAATGCAGACAAAAAGAAAGAAAAGACAAACACAAAAAAAGAGAGAAAACATGTATGATGATGGCTTTGAAAATGATTAGTAATGAGAAAATATTTTGTTTCTAGTCTCTGACTGTGGGTGCATGGAAATATTTACTGTGCTGAAAGTGTATCTTTGGTGTGATGAAATTATAGAGAGTTATTAATGATGATATCAGGAGCATGCTTGAAAAACAAATCAAATATAAAATCCTATGCAGATCATTATGCTTTGGTGTTCTTAGTTTGGGTATCCGAAACCTTAATGAGAGCGAAGTACATTAGAAACTATTGTCTACTGCAATTTTACGCGGGAAGGAACGTAATAGAAAAAAAAACAAATGCAACTGAAAACATATGACGACGAAATCGAAATGTTAAGATTTAGCCAGAACTAAGCATGATTGTATTTAAGCATGCATGAGAAATGGAAAAAAAAAGTGTGCGATATTGTATTTAATGATGAAATTAAATCAAACAAATTATTTTAGGACAATTCTAATCTAACCAAAAACACAACCAGACCTACCTTGGGCTGTTTTCACTCTTTTTTTCTCTTATAACTAATGTTGTATCACTACCACCACCCACACCATTTGTTGTCTCTTTGTTCTTCGTGGAAATTGGTGTTCGTTTCACCTGGATAGGTTTGAGACGCTCTTCTAAATCACTTAGCGAACCATCTGTGCTGTCGCTGTCATCACTAATATATTGAGAGGTTTTTTTTTTTTAAAAAAGAGCTTTAATTTTAATAAAAATATTTCTGACTTACCTTTCACTAACATCATCATCGCCCTCCTCCATGGCTTGTTGTAGATCAGTAATCCTTTGTAATGCCAAGCGCAAGTCATTACGCAATGATACCGCTTCTGATTCTGCATTTTCCAGCTTCTTTTCAAGATCTTTTCTTCTTGTAATTGATTCTTGTTCGCGATTTGATATAACATGGAACTCTTCACGAAGTTCGCGTAAACTCTTTTGGGCCTTCTTAAGAGCGTCTTGAGCATTAAGTTCTCTCAGTTTTGACTGTGTGACTTCGCTTTGAATTTTCTCCACTGCTTCTTTGTGCCGCGTAATTTGCACCTCAAGACGTGAACGGGTAGCTTGTTCCAACTCAAGGCGGGACTCTAATTCTTTGGTGCGTATTTCAAGGCTATACAAAAAAATTAATTGGATTTGTTAAGTTTAAATAAAAAAATAACGTATTCAGGTGTATTATTTGCTGCGATTCAAATAGAAACTTACCGCTTTGAAAGCATAGCAGCTGATGGATCACTCATATTCTCCACATTTTCCAGTCTCTGCTGCAGCTCCCCAACCTGATCTTTGAGATTATTTCGCTCGGCTTCCAATTCTGATATTCTGAATTCATAGTCTGACATAGCAATTTGTTCGGTATTCAATTGCTTCACCGTAGCACTGTACTTTTTCATTAACTCAGCCATCTCTTCTTCATTCTCTTCGATTTGTGCTTGAAGTTCAGCGCGATCTCTTTGTGATGTTGTTGCTCTGTCCTCTGCATCGTTGCGTGCTCTTTGTGATTCCTCGAACATAGACTGAACTTCAGTCAATTCAGCTTCGGCTGTTTGCCTGGCCTTCATGGCTAAGCTTCGAGTTGATTCCGCATCTTCTAGCTGATTTCGTAGCTGTCGAATAAGAGTTTTTCCTGGTGAATCAGCCTTTAGTCGCTCCAATTGAGCATGAGCGTCCTTGAGCAGTGCCTTATATTTGCGAAGATCACGTTTTAGTTTCTGTGTGATTGCTTCTTCAGCCTGACGATCGATTCGATCTTGATCTTCCATCGAAGCGAGACGACGTTCCAATTCGTGTTTTTCGCGAAGCAGGAGAGTACGTTCTTCATGTTCTGTTTCGAGTTGACACTCGAGAGCTAAAGTTATATAAAAACGCAGATTACAAAATGAACATATTGGTAAAACCAAAATCAAACCAACCTTTAATTTTCTTGTATGCACTGCCGCGTGCCTCCTCTAGTTCATCGTCTCTTTGTTGGGCTTCGCGACGTGCATCCTTTCGCATTGTCTCCAGAGTCATTTCCAAACGAAGTTTAGCTTGTTCCAGTAACTGCACTTGGCCTGCCATTTCGTCGAGTTCTTCTTCTTGCTCCTTAAGTCGGCGATCCATATCCATTTTTGAACGTCGAAGTTGAGCGATTTCCTCCTCGGTACCTCCACCAAAAGTCATCTCCTCCAATTCTCGCTGCAACGATGCTAACTTCTCTTCCTTGAGGTCGAGCTCAAGACGAGTGTCCTAGAAATAATAAAAACCAAATTCCAAAATAAATTCACAGGAAAATGACAGAAACTATCTACACTAGTATGAATGAGTATCTAAAAAAAAAAAAAGGTACGTACTCCTCCACACTTGAAGTAAATTGATTTCAATTAAGCAATTAAATCTCTCTCACTTCTGCAGTACAATTACGATGACAAACAACGACGTAATGGGAGCTCTACTCATTCGATTAGAGGTTTTTAACTCTGACCTTTTTGTGGTGTGATGTATTTTACTATTTGGTTAAGATTGGAAGAAGATTTACTGCACATGATGTAGATTTCGTTATTTTTTTTTGTTGTATTTTTTTTTGTATGTAAACGAAAGCGAAAAGGGTTTAATTCAGACAAACGAAACCACTGCAGAATGTAATAATAGACTTACGTTTGGAGATGAGTATTAACAGACGAACGTTTGAAAAGTGTATAATTAAAAAGATCCATTAACACTTGTGTTTGTTCAGTTATTAATGGAAACGAAACGAAATCATCATTATCGACATTTTTAAAATAATTAGATAATCTATAGCAATGTGTTTTCGATGGTAGTAAGATGCAAAGATTAGTAGTTATGTTTAGGAACGACAATGAAAAGGCTTGGGCTAGTTCCATGCTGAAACATTTCGCCGAGAGTGAACCAAGGAAAGTAAATCAATATCCATCTACAAAAATTGATCTACGATAGACTGCAGTAATGGCAGTAGGGCGGTTTAAAATCGCACGTTTCAAGTGCTGTGGACCAGTGATATTGATTATAAAATATAAAGCTTGAATAAAGAAAACTTAGTTGATTAAGACTGCTTCTAGACTAACAAACTTGTACGGTGTGCTAAAGTATCTTTGTCTAGGTAGGTAGTTGCCATCACTATTCGAATCCTTGTTAGAAGGCGTGCAGTCAAAGTAAGTCTCAAGGATAACAACTTCAGTAGAGCTTGGGGTGACGAAGAGACCCACGAGGATACAACTTGGTCTGTCAAAGCCCGAGTATCATCATCTTAAAAACTTGGGAGCACTGCTTTAAATATATTGATGATCTGCGGATGTCTCACTTGTCACACTGGATCAACGGATGGATCAAAGATTATTTGTGATGTCCTGCGTATTATTACTCTCACACCCTGGACCTTTGGTGTGGTGTTCTTACGCACCTCCTTAATACCGCATCTTCTTTACGAACCGTCTGTACTGAGTCTCATTTTAGTTATAACTTATCTCAGCATGTTTTGACTATTAAAGAGTTTGCGGCACTTTCGTTTAAACTTAGAATATTTTTAGTTTTTGCTGTCTGGACACTGTCTTCTTAAGAATTAAGCGTGCTAGAAGTCTGGAACTATCAGAGGCAGACAAGTGCAGGTCCGGGGACCTAGAAGCCCTTAGCTCTTCGCGGCAGCGACTTACAAGCTAAGATGTTATTTCTATAGCAGAAATCGCTTGCTGCTTGGCTGTCAATAAAAAAAAGTATTGCCAACATTGCAGCTTGTTAGGTAGCTTCTATTACTGACAGGATCTGAGCTTGAAAAACGGTGCTATCGCTTGGAAGTATTATTAAGATTTCGGAATAAAATCCTAACCCAACGCCAGTATTGAAACAAGTCTTATTTTGATGCAAATTGTGCAGGTGACAATACTTCAGCCGACATTGAATTATGCAAACCAACATTAAATGCAAACTCAAGACCTTGAAGCGAGTTTCAATCAGTCATCAGAACAAACCACAACCCAAACCTTGGTATAAGAAATATTTTGCAAAAAACGCGAATGTGCAAAATGTGTCACACCCGAGAATTGCCTCTGCCTATCTAAACATTTCAAAAACTATGTATGTGGAATATATGTACATGTCACCGTAAAACAAGCTAAGATTCGAGAGCAAATTAAAGTGAAAGCATAATTAATGTTTGCATATTTTTGCAGTAAGAAACATAAAAAAGCAACCATAAAACACATTTGGGCCAACAAAAGAAGTCAAAGATAAAAAACAAAAAATAATTCCATGGTCTCAATTTCTTATCATAGCGGGCTAAGTGTTAAATAGTGTTACTCAACCAATCGTGATAAACCATTTAAATATACCTACACATGGAAGTAAGTAAAAAAACCCCTCGGTATTATAATTTTAACTGAATGTAGGTCTGGTAAGTTAGCAGCAAACTTGAAGTAGATAGATACATCAATAGATTACACAGGTCGCCTGTTTAAAAAATATATGCTAAGTAAGAGATCAAAGAAATTTGTTGTACGTACTTGCAAGAGTGAAGAACACTTTACGCTCATTTTTGGGGATTTCAAAAAAAAAAAGTTGTTTACGTTAAGTGGTATCCTTTTCTGACTTGTACAGAGGGAGTGCTTCTTTAAACTAAAATTATTCGTTTTCTTTCAATTACACTTTGATATCTTTGATTTATTCCCGTTATCAAATTTATAATATATTTTTTTTTGATAAACCGAAACGAACGATTATGCACAGTACATCACAGTTCAAAGCAAAATGAATTATTCAAAAACGGAAAAGAAGAAGAGTTAATTATTTTTTTTTTTTTATTTGGAAAGTCCGCACAAAAAAGGAAATAAAAATGAAATTAAAATAAAGAACAACGGAAAAGAAACAGCAGCAGTTTCTCTTATCATCAACAAAACATCGTGCATTGTGCACTGCTGAACAAACTATACCACCGACCAGACGAGACGTACGCACTAAAACTGAACATTTTTCTTTTTTTTTTGACAAAAATTCGAGCGCTTGAGACTGTCTTAACGAGAAAAAAATGAACGTATTTTTTTTTTACTTCTCTGACAATAGTTTGGATTGTATGTTATGCTGAAGTTGAATTTTATATTATGTTGTTTGTCGTTTTGGGGTAGGGTACAGTTGGTGGTAAGAAAAAAAAAAACTGTTTGAGTTTGGCTTCGGTTTAATTGCTCAGTCTTTTGATCCGTGAAAATATTTATTTCAATGAAAATACAACTTTTTTTTTCTTACTTTGTTACCATATGTGCGCTTGATCCATTTGAATATTAAGATCGTTTGGAGGGCTGGGAAAGTGCCAGCCAAAGCTAAATGAGAGGGATCGACGTTGTTGTTTGTGCCTGACAGCTCAGGTGTGTTGCGTTGCAAATAAATAACTCGGCGTTGGGAATACTGATAAGTGTGAGTTTTTTTGTATGTTTTTTTTCATTTGTTTGCTAGGTATAGGTACTTGCTTTGGATACTAATGAGACGAATTGTTTCATGTTACAAGCGAGGAGAAAACGTCTGCGGTACGTACTATGCCTATCATACTAACACGTTATGTCAGTTACGCAATGATGAGATAAGAACTTAACTACATTTTACTGACATGCATGCATATTTGTTTCTAATAAAGGGAAGCATTGTGCCATTTAGGTAGATTTATTAATAAGTTTTTAATAGTTTTGGGTATTACTCACTTCCAACTTAGTCGCGCCAGTATTCAGAAATTGTATAGGGTCCGCCATTTAACGTTTTTTTTCAACTAGTGCTTATTTCGCGAATGGTAACACTTAGCTCATATCTGATTTGACAGATAATTAGTTTTATCCTTCCGCTGAACGAATATGGTTGTGTATACGCTTGAACAACGCTGGGAAATATTGCCACATAGCGACATAGAGAAGATGCCGATTTTGCCAAAAAAATTATCTTTTCAGATGAAGCTCATTTGGATCTTGGCGGGTATGTAAACAAGCAAAATTGTCGCATTTGGGGCACAGAAAACGCGCACGCATACATTGCAAAGCCGATATAGCCAAAACGAGTCACTGTTTGGTGCGGATTTTGGTCCAGAGGCATAATTGAGCCATTTTTCTTCGAAAATGAGCAAGGAGTGGCCGTTACAGTCAATGGCGATCGTTATCGGGCCATGTTGAACGAATTTTTGTTCACAAAAATTTAAGAGGAGGATATTGGCAACATTTGGTTTCAACAGGACGGCGCTACGTGCCACACAGCCGAAGCTACACTCGATGTTTTGCGCCCTGTTTTTGAAGATCGCATTATCAGCCGCAGAGCTGATGCCGTTTGGCCACCGCGGAGCTGCGATTTGACACCGTTGGACTATTATTTGTGGGGTGCCGTAAAAGATAAGTGTTACGCCGACATGCCAGAGACAATTTACGCTTTAAAGGACAATTTTCGTGAAGCCATTGGTGAAATACAGCTGCACACAATCGATAATGTGCTTAAAAATTGGACCGATCGTGTAGGCTACTGCATGGCCAGCCGAGGCAGCCGTTTGAATGAAATTATTTTCCATTATTAACCGGAAGGATTGTACTTTCAAATAAAAAAAGAAATCTGAGAAAATATTTAGTAGTTTTTTTTTATAGCATTTTCAAAAAAAAAAATTTATTTGACGGACCCTATATAGGGCCCACGGTAATTTCAAAAATACGTATGTATGTATACATTAAGTGAAATTGATATTCGAAAAAAACATGAGTTAAAGTCTACTTTAAACTAAGTTAAGATTTAAAGTATGCACTTGTAGTTATCTACGATCCTTTTACTGCTTTACACGACATGATTTTTCGACGACAAGTCATTTTAGAGTAATTTTATGTCGTATCAATTTTTAAAAGCAGTACGTCAGTGCTATCTTTGAAACAAATGGTCGCGAAAATTTATGAAATTAAAGAAATAAATAATTTAACCTCTTAGAGGATACATACACATACATACGTAGCAAAATCAGCGTTTTAATTGACCGTAGTATTTTTTTCTGAAACGGCCTGTCGAATCGTTTTTGATGCTGATGTCGGACCGGCGAACCGCACAGACTGACCAGAAATGGGAAAGTTATGTTCCCTGATATGAAGTTTTAGTGAGATTCAGGTCTTAGTTTGTCACATAGAAAAGTTAGTTTTAGTAGAAAATATAATTTTTAAAAATGTCACACATCAATAATAAATATTAGGCGTAGCTTATCCAATCACTGTGGGGCGAAAATATATATATTTTTTTAACACGAATGGAAGGGACCTACAGTTTAATGGCGATTCCGAACGGTAGTTTTTTTTTTTGAAAAGATTCTCATTACAGTTCTTACTCTTGGATGTTTGTCAGACTTTTGCAAAACATGGGGCAGCGAATAAAAACTTTTAGGTGGTACGGGTCGGATTTGGATCAGGGACCCCTTAGCAGTCCTATGCACTCAACCACTAAGCCACTATCGGTGAAGCCTTAATCGAGTTGTTGATGCGGGGCTAGAGGACTGTTCTACTCACATACATGTACATGTCCTAAAATTTCATATTTCAATTGAACTTGAAAAATGTTTGAAATTAGGTTTTGTTATAATTTTTTGGTCAACTGAAGTCAACCAAGTTATGAGCTCCAAAACCACTACAAATAACCACAATCGAACATCTGAGATATTCTAAATGTTTTTTAAAACTTTCTAATTATATTTCTTCAAGAATTCATTTTTTTGGGCTCGGAACCCTGAATTCTATTTGTTAGCGAAATCAAAATAGTCCTGCTTAATGATTTATGAGATAAACAGCATGTTTTGAACAGACAATCCTCAGATAGTGACGTTCTTGAACAGCTAGCCTTTAATATTATATATATATATTTTTTTAAATTGAGTCACAGAAGTCAAGAAGATTAAATTTTTAAAATTACAGACATTGTTTTGAGGAAGGTATAAAACTTACCGCTAAAGATTGCTCCAGTGTGAATTTCTCTGCAATTAACACGTCCTTTTCCCTTGAGAGACGATCCTTTGACTGTCGCTCTTGTCTTGCTGCATCCTAAAAGAAAAAAAAAAAACAAAAACAAACCAAAAAGAATGAAATAATTTTTATAACAAAAGATAAATCCTCTCATGTTGTCAATATGTAGATTTAATATTTTTTTTTGTATACATCACCTACCTGCAAGGATAGACATTCGGAATCAAATTTCCTTTGTTTCTTTTCTAGGACATTGTTGCGACCATTCTGCTCTTCCAAGAGCATACGCAAATCATTCATTTCATTTGTCATCTTTTGTGCTTTGCGTTTCCATTGACCAACTACTTGACGCTGTTCCTCGACTTCTTCATATGCATCGGACAGCTGTTAAAAATAGAAAAGTGTAAGTATAAGCTAGACCAATAGATGTGTAAAAAGATCTATAAAAAAAAGCATTCGCTGTTTTGAGAGTGCAAATACATCTTGATGTTGATTGAGTTTGTTTACGAGCGATAAAGAAACTCAATCAATGTAAATATTCTCAACCCAAAATACCAATACCACCCGTAAAATTTTATCTTAGTTCCGAAAATACTTGGCGCCACTTCATCGTAAACTTTCTCACAATTCTATATCTAATCGCATTAGAAATAAACTTTGCACAGAAAACATGTTTACATCCAATAAAACTTTTTACTCACCTTCTTTTCCAACTGTTTCTTCAGTCCAACTAATTGCTCCAAATCGTGTTCATGCTGTGACTGAAGGCGCCTCTTGGTAAACTCCAGCTCCCTGGCCACCCTCTCATATTTCAGCCGATAAACACCTCCGCTCTCTTCATTGTCAGGATCATCATCCTCAGAGATACCATTGAGTTCCGATTTAGCACAAATCAACTCCATCTCTAGTTTCTCGGATGTTTCCTGGAGGTTCTTCACTTTTGATTGCTGTTCGAGCAGTTCCTTTTCCAGCTTCAAACGTTCAGCGGTTTCAGCTTCAAGTCGCTCACTGGTCATATGCGAGCCAGATCGTTCTTCAGCTAAATCGACTGTCATCTCGGATAACTGGAAAAAATTATTAGATCATAGATTCGAATTAGACTTTTAAATAAATTATTGCAAAGTAGTAGTTGTAGTTTCCGGTGAGAAAATGTGGTTTAAAAAATATGATATGCGAGTAGCAATCCATCTCACGGGGAAATCACCTACTAACTGGAAGGTGAGGTAGGGCAGATCTCTATCTCCAACTTTAAGAGACATTTTTAATGCAGTTTTTCTGTTTTACTGTGTTTTCACGTTAAGATACGGTGAAAAACAAGCGAGAAGAAGTAGGCACACTACGACGATTGCCTTTCAAAGAAGGAGGCAATAATGATATTGTTGTCATCAGCTTGTACTCGTACTTGAACTTGTTTTTCTTTTCTTTTATACATTCGAAGAAAATAATTCATATGTCTCAGGAGAAATAAAACGCGGATTGTAGAGCTCTTCAAGTGAAAAATCGTTCTGAAGATGTCATGCGGTCACACTCACAATGCACGGAGAATTCTGCATTGCGGTTGAGACAGCAGTTCATCGCATCGTACATAGTTACAAATACATTGGAACCGATGGAATACAATCGCATAGAAATAGGCAAAGCGCAACGAGCAACTGGCAAGGTGGTGTACGATTTTCATAGCAAACATGTGAAAAACATTGCTGAAAGGTGTTGAAATCAATAAATTGTAGGGAGGGTTTTCGTCAAATGTGTTAATTGCGTTCTATGCTGGTGACTGAAGGAATAATCTAGGCACAATGCCTATTGGCTGCAATTTGGATTTCTGTGGGTCATGACCTTTAGTTGGTAGCTGACGTATTGAACATGCGTTACGTTAGTTAGCTGTTTTAACAACATAGGAAAAAAGTTAAAACAAAAACCCTTCCAATGTATACTAAATTGGGTTTTATGATAGTCGTATGAAGTTATGTTGAACAAAGAGTTCTTGCACAGATTTTAGAGACTTGGATATAATTTATAAATACCTTCATCTCGAACTGATTTTGATCTCGCGTGAGAATTCGATTGAAAGGGATTCCACTGTGCCATTATTTGTTCATAACAAACTAGCTGATCTGCACGGATTCTGTCGCCATCACATTAAAAAATGAGTAGTTTTCATTATATAACTTTATGTGTATATTTGAATTTGCATTTTCGTCTTCATACACGACATTATAAGTTTGTATTTACGCGGAGTTTGGGTACAAAAAGGGCAGACAAAAGACATAACATATTGCCGCATCAAACTTAAATTCTGTTTATATAAAATATAAATATAAAGAGAGGAAATAAAGGTAAGGACTTTTTGCGGGTTTGAAGATGCAGGGTACGGGGTCGTCAAGACGACAAGTCTAATTTCACTTGTCCGACAAGAACAAGTTAATTCTTAACATAACGCAAAATGTGTGGGTGTAGTGGATTAGTGATCAAGGGCGTCCCTTTACCACCTAAAGATTTTATTCACTGCTCCACATCATTCGAAAGTCTGACAATAATCCCAGTGTATAAAATGTCTTGGGAAGCTTCTCAAATTTGCAATCGGCATTAAACTGTAGGTCCTTTCTATTTGTGTCAAAAAATATATCTCCGCAAACACAATGCTTGAAGAAGCTAGGTTTTCAGTTCCTATGTGTGCCGTTTAAGCCACATATTTTTATATTTTGATTTTGACATTTAGCTAAGGAACATTAACAAGATTCATCATTATAAATTTCATCGTCACTTTTTAAATCAAAATTAAAAAATAAATGTCGACTTAAATTTAATTTACTACTACATTGTTGTAAGCTTTCGACAATATTCTATTAACCTGTCATCAATTTACCACTTATCTGTTTTGACGCTTTCGGAGTATTGTTACTGCCAAAGGGAATTTAAGCAATTTTATAGTGTTCATGGACTTGTTGTTTTGTGTTCACTTGTCCTACAAGTACTCTTCGCGTTTGTGATACAGGCCTCTGGAAGGTGACATTCTTATTGTACCTCAACTATGGGTCGAATATGCGAAAGTTTGAATTATTTTCCAACTAACTTTTTTCGCCGCAAATTAAAGAATTTAATAATCATGTCTCTACGATTGCTTTGCCTTTATCGAACGGCAATCGCCGCCGAATTATATTTTTTGTATGAGGACTTGATTTCTGTAGGATAAATTAAGTTTCGAAATAATGTGTTTTGGTTTCAGTCGCATTTTCGCGGCACAGAGCACGATTCAACTTTTTCCCACTAACGCGTATTAAAATGGATGCACAGGATCTAGGTACGACGAAATGCACCAAAATATCTGGCTTCGTATCCTAGGGTTAAAAACTAGGTCTACAAACTGCATCAAGATGTGGATATGATCCAAAGAGCCAACATTTTTCGACTGCATTGGCTCATCAAGAGCAACCATAAAAAAAAGACAATAATGCTGCAAGATGATCTTTGAATTAGAGAGATGGCAGATTTTATTCATACACAATATCCTACGTGCGATTCGTATCAAAACTGCTCTCATAAAATAATTGGAATATAATTAGATAAACCGTTCTCGCAAAACAAAATAAGCTTAAATACAATAACATTCTTCTTTAGTTTGATGTATATCAAACGAAAAAATTTCGAATTTCAAAACACCCGTGCCGTGCCGTACATAATCTACATTGTACATCTAAAAAAAGTATGTATTTTATTTCAAGAGTAATTCAAGCAAAATATTTGAAGGCCACAGTACGATAATTGCATTGCAAAAATACCTACCACTGACCTAGTATCGCTTAAAATTTTGAAATTCGTAAACACATGCCAAAGGATAAAATCCGATTAAAAATAAATCTTCAACTGGAAATTGAAGATTTTCATATTATTTTCTCTTTTTCTCCAACACCCACATGTTGATGTGAGAAAATAAAAACAAAATATTAGCCATGCACATTAATTTGAGTTAATTAAAACAAGTTTGTCGCGTTGCTTGTTTTCTGAATTTTAAAATTCTAAGAAAAAACCGAATTTTATCATAATGACATTGGCAAAATAAAAATACTAATACTACTTGTTTAGTGCTTGTACTAATACAATTTCATAGGTGATTTTTTTAAACTAACATGACGTAGGGACATGAATTAGTCACTAATTTTAGTAAGTCAACATAGGTATTTTTATTATTTTTAGAAAATGTTTTTAAAAATAATTTACATATATTTTTTACGGCCGTGATTATTTATATTGTTTTTAAAGTTTATTATTGTTGTGCGTACATGTACTTGTCAAGGTTAAGTATGCATAATTGAGATAATGATTTTGTTATAAAACGTATGCGCAATATGAAGTTAGATGTACATTTTGTTTGCGATGGCTACATAATTAATTTGTTTAATGATTTAAAAATGTGTTTTGCTTTTCACTTTGAGTTTAGCAATACAAATCTGTTTACGTTTCAAAAAACACAGCAAATAAAATGCTGTTTGCTTTCAGAGAAAGTAAAGTAGAAACATAAATCAGCAATTCTGCTTGTTTTTGAGAACTACTTAACTTAAGTAATTCGAATGATTTTGCAAATTCTTTCGTTGGAAAAAGTGGGTCAGCAATGAATTTAGTCATCCTCATACAGCATAGACTTTCTTTAAAAACATCGATTTTATGCTGTTCAAAGCATATCTTAGTTTATAGAATTGGTTTATGCTCACACTAACGTCAAAGCGGAGATTTTTTTATTGAAGACACAAACCTAGACTTGAGAGTGGCAGAAAACCATGTTTCATTTTGATTCAAGTATAACAGTTTTTATTGAGATGCGGACTATGGAATGAATGCAAGCGCTAGATAAGAAAATTTGATTGGGGAATAAAATCAGTTTTTAAACAAAAAACACAATTTTAATAGTTTTCAGTCTAACGCGTCTCACTTAGAGAATTAAGTATGCCAGTTTCATAGCTTAGGCAATTTAGTCCACTTATAATGTATGTTTTCCATTTCATCAGGTCCCAATATAACAGGTTTGACTTAGATTTAATGGTCAAACTTATCGATGGTTTAGGTGCACGGATCTTCGGGATATTAGCGCATACTTGACATCTTTAATTAGAAGCGACTTATGACACTTACCAATTATAAGAAACTCAAAGTCTGAGGACTGTCATTAAAAGTTTACATATCTTTACAGATAGTTTAAAGGCGGAGAAATAAAACGGATCAGGAGTCTTCTCAGAAGCAATAAGTATCAACCAGTTTTCCCGGATGACGGTATTTTCCAAACTGAGATCTGCGCTGCTCAAAGGGATACTCAGACTGTCTTAGCGATGAAACTACCAGGAACTGATATAATCATCTGTGTGGATATACTCCGAGATATACATCTGCCACCACTTAGTATTACTCTGCTGGGTTCAGAGATAGCAGACCAGCTGACAGCTGAATTATAGCTGTCTTACTTAATACATGTGTGCACTTCGATCCACCGTTATGCTTAGTAACTGAATTCTGAAACACAACTCTGTGAAACGCTTTCGATGTGCTAGTCGATCGATTGGAGGTTAATCCTCGAGTTCCACAGTTTTATGTGTGAAGCATTACTATCGTTGAGCGCACTTGCCTATATCGGAACAAAGCTAACTTATATTTATGTATTTCTAAGTGCTTACGCCCAGATCCACGCCAGACTGTAGCGCTGCTTGATTAAATGCTTAGTATCGTTAGAATCTAACAAAAGCTAAGCAAAAATAATACACCCTCAACAGACACATAGACAAACCAAACTCATTGCCCTTTTGAGTACATAAATATCTGCCAAATAGTTCTTGGCATACAAATTCGTAATCTAGCTAAATACAAAAGTGAATATAGATACCAAATTCGGGGATCGCACAATAAGACTTTACAATATTATGCAAACAAACCAACATCAAAAATAGCCACAAAAACAAAATACAAAATCACCTCATCCAAATCGTTATCGTCCTCTTCTTGTATTGTGCGATCATCATCTTCGGAGAAGTCTCTCGCCACCGAGCTACTTCTCGATCCAGTTGTTCGTGGAAGCGTCCGCGCAAGTTGAAAACCCTTTATCAAAATATTAGTCGCACTGCGTGAACGATTCATGACATTTCCACGCTCTGTACTACGCTCCCGCTGCCTCTCGATCAAACTGATCGTGTCATACGGGTCATCGAATCTTGACGATGCCACCGAAGACGATCTCGATCCAGATCGTCTAGATCTGGTTCCTAGAGCTGTCCACTCTTCGTTCACATGATCGGTTCGCTTGAGGAAATTTTGAATTTTTTCTGACAAATAATTGGAAGCCGTTTGAGGATCAGTATGCGATGGAGATGGTCGAAACGACTGTCGAACTGGTTGTTTTTTGCATCCGAGAACAAACTGAAGATTCGCATCGAAAACAACTGGTGACGATTCTAGAGAGCGGAGTTTGAAAATATCCATAGGATCACCTCGGGTATAGGTCTGGGGAAAGACGCGTCGCGGCATGGACGCTGAGGAGAGATGAGATCGCGTCGAGTAACCAGAACCATTGCTGCGCAGGGAAATCGCGGGACTAGGTGAACGTGATGTAAAATATGAGGATTCCCGCGATGCATTCATATCGCCTGACAGTCGCCTGTTGAATGGAAGTTTTAATGATACCTCAACAGGAACGGAGCCATCTCTAAGAAATTCTTTTTTTGAGGGAGTTTGGGAAATAGATAAGCCCGGTGGTGGTGGTGGAGTAGTGGTTTTATTCAGAGTCCCGGCCCGAAGTGTTGGACTTTTTGCTCGCGTCTTTGGTATAAGACGAATCTGTTTCCGGACACGAATATGGGAGGAAGAATTTGGAACAGGTGGTCGGTGCAATGTCTGACTGCTGTCACCATTCATGCTGGAAGGAGGTTTCTTGGATATTGCAGAAAAGTCGGGATTAAGGAAATTTTGATTGGCTGCTGTTGTGTTCTCCGCAGCTGTTGAGGGTTTTGCATTCGACGGCTCTGAGCCAATTGATGTAGATGGCGGAAATGGCGGCATTTTCATTATTAAAAGCACTTCAATTCACCAAAAGAAAATAATTCACACAAAGAAAGCCACTCTAGCTGGTTTTCAACATTTTTTTTAAAAGGCCATCGAATATTATTCACAAAAATGCATTATTATTTAAAAAAAAAATATTTATATAATATCGGATTTCGGGTTCGGGGAATTTTCGGAAAATCGGTAAAAAGTATATTTTAAAATTAACCAACTGTAATTGCTTTATTTTGTCAAACAATTTAGACTAATTTAAAGAAAGGAAAATGCACTGTACGCGTATTTTTTTTTCCGTGGCTAAAAACAACCCGACGAACACGACACGACAAGAATATACTTCTTGCTCGAGACGTAACGACGCGCTTTTTCTCTGGGCCACTTCTCACCGCTGACTAAAAATCAAACGCGAACTTTTTTCATCATTCGTCTCCCATATCCGAAATAATCATTTTGCGCTAGGCGAAGAGCAGAGATTTGCTAAGTGTATTCGGTTGAAAGTGTTCTTTTTCAAATTGGAAAGAAAAAAAATTTTCTATTTTTTGTTTTTGTGCGATTTTAGTAGCGTGAGCGTATAATATTGAATTGTTAGAGGAAATTGTAATAGAGACAGAATACAGTAATGATTCAAAGTAATATAGCACAAAATTTTAAATAGAAAATTATTTCATTTTATTTACATATCTTTTGGGCGTTTGATGAATTCGGGATGAGATTGAACTTTTCGGTAAATAATCGGGTCTACTGCGAATACACAGCAAGTTAGTGGATCGAATCTGTTACGAGACCAGCATTTGTCTAATCAGAAGGGGATTGCAGTTGCAACTTGAACTCGCCGATTCTATCGATATGGATATTGATAAAATTCCGACTAAGTTGAAATCGTAAAAAAGCAGTAGATAACACTTCTCCGGCCAATACTAATTTTTTTTCTTCAAAACACACACTTCCTCTTTTTGTTTCAGTATTTATATTTTAATTAAAAATATTTTATCCAGTCAAAGTCTTCAACGATATGAGTGCTAATTGAGGAGTAAAAATTCGGCAATCACTATTCGCATCTTTAGTTAGGCATGGATTTTCCGTTGTTGATACGTCTACTGGTTGGGCTCCAGTTGATGGTGGTATTGCAGATGTTGCTGGTATATCCTTCTTTCCTTCTTTGACAGAAGTCCGCGTTTTATGATGATGTTTACCAGGAAAACCAGAACATAGCACAGTCAAAGCCGCCAATATTAGAAGAGTGCAAAATAATTTATTTTTAAGAAACATTGTTCACTGCAATATTGACTCCTTAGTCTACGATTCAAAAGAAGAAACTGAATGTAGAAGACCAATGGAATGGGGTTTTTATTAGATAGAATCATCCGACCAGTTTTGTTGTTTCTTTTATCAATAACATAGACAATTATACATGACATAGGCGAAATTTAACAAATGGTTGTACAAAGACACAAACATGAGTAAGTGTTTCTGGATAATTGCTAAGGTAGCTCCGAAGAGGCACTTGTAATTTGAAGTGCAAGGCTTAGAATTAAGGTCACTATTTACATTTGGCTTAGAAACTCCATTACCTGTTGTCAATTAAGATGAGTATATGAATGTATTTGAATTTTAATGGGGAATACCAGCGGTTTTTACTCCCGAAGTAAAGAACAATTGAAATGTGTTGCTGTTTTAACGTTCACTTACATCTTTTACCTAATGAGCCGTTTGTAGTCTGAGCTAATGATGTTAGAGGCAATGCAAAATTTAAAAACTCATCCCGTATGAATCATTTTATCCGAAAGTGTCATAGATTTTAATGGTGTCAAATTTTAATTCGACAATAATAAGTTACGTTTTTGATGAACGGTGTTTTTTGCTAAACGTGCTCATTTTTCTTGGTCGCAATACTTGACCGCGCAAACCCTATCACTCCTCTCGTTCGGCTGGGAATGTCGTTACAGCGACTGAAGATGTCGAAGAAGCTATGTCGACTTTGACCAGGCAACGTGACGTGACACGCTCTTGGCTATAACCAGCTGATGGGTGACTAGGTTCATTTTCGCCTTGCAATTTGCAGTTCTGGTGAAACTGAAAGTCCCCGAGTATGATACGAATAGCCACAATCTCTGGCAGCCCTCAAGAAGAACATCCGTCAGGAATTACAGCCTTATCCCCCGAATTTCTGATGAAATTCATGAGAAATTCAAAGACTGGTCAATGCGCCTCTCTCATAAATAGAGACGATAAAGCTAGTCTTGAGTTGGAACACAGACGTTGCAAATGTCTCGCCAAAAGAGTCAAAATTTAAGCAATGTGTATATTCTACGCCTGCTGATTTCAACCAGGCTGCCCACGAACTGCGATAAAATAACTCGAACTAGCCATAACGCCCTTTAAAATAGCTGAACAGAAAAGTAAAAATGTTCAGAAAATTCGTTCGCCGAAGTTCATTTATAATGCTCAAGTGGATGACGAAAAAAATTATTTGCAGGTAGAGGCAGAGGTAGAGGTAGAGGAAGCTTTTAAACGTATCATGCCCTGGCTATAACTTTTTCCAGGAGCTAATCCTAGCTATGAACAAGTAGCCGAAATTATAGTTCAAGAAGATGGGAAGGGAGTCACTGCAAAAAGCGAAAAGCAGTTGGGCCGGACAAAATATTCTCTGAGTTCTGAGAAAAAATGGGAAAAATCGGGTCCAGATTGCTCATGAATCTTATCTACAAACTTATGAGGACAATGTATCTTCTTCCTTTGCACAATTGACAATGTCACATAACACTAAGTTCATATACCGCGTATTCAGCGGTCGCTTACGGCAAATAATACAGTTGGTTGGTTGATTGTGAAAAAGCTTTCCATACAACAGAAAAATGCCTTTCTGCAGACACCGAAGAGTTTCTCACTGAAGTTCTCTGCCCACCAAGGCAGCGTCTTAAGTCCGTTGCTTTTAATTGCTGCCCTCGATTACCTGCTTGAAGGAAAAGTGAGCGACCCTAAAGTACACTAGTTATTGTCTGCTGACTATAAAGCCACCATAAGTCAGGATGGTGTTTAGAGTGGACATTTTGGAGGGTGGTAAGGGCACTGAATTTTCACCAACAAAAAAAGATTATCTGAACTACACATTCTGTGACACACTCCATTCCAGACATTATTTTAAGACTGTACAGTGACAGCAAAACTCTATTTTCTGTGTCCGAGAAAAGACTCCTAAGCTAAAAGCAAAGCGCTGCATCATAGCAGTTCGCAATGTAGGACAAGAAATATGAAAACGATTTCACACGAGCTGAAATACAGATGCTGCGTATGACAGCAGTAACGTAGCTTGATCGAATTAGAAGCTCGAAGATACGATTATAACCAATATTCCATCAAAAGATCTCAAAACCAGAGAATGTAAACTTTCATCCGCTTTTTATTTCATTTCGATGCGACCATTTTTTGAAACGATACCACTCTTAAAGAAAAAACTTAAGAAACTATAAAAATTGCTTCTGTCTCTGCTAAGGAAAAATAAAAATTAATAGCAAAACTTATTTCTCTGTCAGACTGTAATAACTTAATTCTTTTTTGAAATAATCTTGCTTTGTCGCATAAAAACAAAAAAACTTAAAAAATCTATAGATATATAATATATTCGTGTTTGTTTTTTTAACATGCACAATGTTTCACTTTTTAATCCAATAGATGCCCCAATAGACTACATTTCATCTACATAAGTATATACGACATTTCGTATGTATGTTTGTAGGTTTTTTTTTTTTTTTGTTGTAAATGCAAACATTACACTTTCTTCATAGTACCACTGGCCAAAATTTAGAAATTGTATCAGTTGAGTAAGTTTGTTCTGGCACGCGCAAATCTTGTTGGATTGAGAATGAACGCATAGAACGCACACAAATGCACTATGTATGTCCCCAGTAATGCGAAGTAAGTTTTTTGTTTCAAAATAAATTCGATCTTTCTATTATTGTGATTTAGGAAGCAAACAAAAACAAAACGAATTCTATAATGAAATACGCACAAATTTGGCAATTGCTTAGGACGTACGTTTCAGATATTTGCATTGCATTTCAACAGTTCTTGTTTACTATGTCAAACAAAGTATAGATGCATTAAGGGTTTTTTGTTGGCACCATCAATGGATTCATTTATAACTGTGAATAGAGACGACACTAGTTTATTTCGTTTTGTGTGATATTTTTTTGTCTTCAAGCCGCTTGAAGATAGTCTCTAGCAATATTATGTATTTGAAATTATATCAACCAACAAGAGAACAAATTGTATGGCAGATACAAATAAAAATAGATTTGCTGTATCTTCTCGTGTTCGAAGTAGCTATATTTCATATTATTAGTTAGTCGTACATTAAGCGGAAAATAAATGATTATGTATTGGGTTAAATATGTCGATATTGACATATTAATGCATTGGCCCATTAATTGAACATGAAGGCTAATGAGTAGTTCATTTTCGTTGGGTGAACTTTTCTTTGACTGAAGTGAATTCGGCGATATTATTTTGAAATTTTGAAATTACAAAATATAAATATAATCCATTAATCCGGTTGCGAAAAAAATATTAATTTCGTTTACTTCGAATTGCGACGAACTCAAGTTTGGACGTATTATGCAATTGAAAGAAGGAAATGCAATAATGAACGAAGGCATTTTGTTAATTACGACGAACCTGCGAGATGCAGAGACACACAGAATAAACGATGTTTCAAAACAAGTTATTTTAAAAAACCAAAATCTAGGAAATCGTCCTATGACAAATATTACCTCGACCATATGGCGCAACTCAATTTTGAACTAAAATGTTTTTTTTAAATTTTAACTAATAACACATATATGTATAATGTAAACCATCTCATCTACTTAGTGACGTTAATTGTGTATGAGTGTATGGCGTTAGTATTCAACCTCATCGCACTGTAAGCGTTTCACTTAAAAAAGAAAAACAGATATATCCCTCATCAAAACATTGAAGTAGATATGACAGGAGAAGAAAAATAATAAAGATATATAAGGAGACGAATTCGGAAAGATTTGGAATAATAACGATGACTACAAAATTCCGTTAGCACAAACATATATTTTTTTTTTAAAAAATATTTTCTTAATTCGTTGCTTTTAAGATTTTAATAAATCTGTCTCTTAATGTTTTTTTAAAAGTTTGCAATCTTAACATTTCACCAGCACCTGAGACAGATAATGTGATAAATTTCTTTGCGTCAAATTCTTTTGACTAATGCAGTGTCAAGGTAGAGAAAAAACGTTCCTTTAGCCAAAAAAAAAAAATTGTTATTTTTTTAATATTTTTCTTTTCTCTAGAATTTCAATTTGAATTTATCTTAGTCAAAGCGCAAGTACCTTCTTCTATTTATCTATTATTTTGGCAGCAAACTCATAAAAAATATACCTACATAGGTATATGTTAAACCGAAAAAAAAAAATACATAAAAGAAATAAAATCAGAAAATTTAATAATACATTTTTTTTTAACAATGTGTCACTATAAAACACGTAAATGATCGTCTACTACATACCTATAACGTTTGTCTATTTTTAACTGCAATTCATTCTATTTTGATAAAACAATTGATAATGTCATTCAGAACTGCAATAAATAATTTCCCTTTCCCAGTCACCCCCATAAACAGAAATAAACAAAAACTAAAACAAAAAATCCCTCTCATTGACATAATTCGAAATCTTTTGTCATATGATGCCAGTCGTATTTCTTCACTCGTCTGATTGATGGGCGGTTGTAAAGTTAGTGGCAACATGGTTATATCTTCAACCAGCAATAAGACTATATTTAAGATTATTTAATTTTTGGCAATCGTAAGAAAAAACTAAAATGACTTGATTCGAATATAAATAAAAAAAAAACATCCGAATTCGAGGGGAAATGCTCATCCGGTGTGGTGATGTTGTAAGAACAGAGGCGTGGATATACTTTTGGCCTACAAAATGTTTGTCACCAGAGATAAATTTGTTAGATTTAATTGTTCGGAACTTACACTTTATTACATCAGGGCGCTGGGGGTTGGTCGCATCGTCGGTGTAGATCGGTGTAGGGTTGCCAAAGTTATGAGAATTGATTTTAGTTTACATGGCGTATATCACCGTGATGTGCATACAGATGAATGTATGTATTTAATGTTCAGAGAGCTTTAAGGTTATGGCATAGTCGATTACCTAAGAGTTTATTACTTGTATCAATACTAACAAATATCACTGAATAAAGAAATCTATCGCACCGAGGAACGAAATAAGAATTTACGAAACAAAAGTCAAACAAAAAGTGAATACTCATTCAGTGCATGGTACGACCTGTGTTAGTGGCCTTTTTGGAGAGTTCGGTAGTGGTATAAGAGAGGTTCCACAAATTCAATTTCCTCTTCGTTTCTGCAGCTTCTACAGAAGTCTGTTTTCAATCATGATGTCCGGCCCGGTCAATACCCCGACGAGCACCCGGATTTCGTTTCTGTCAGAGGAAGCTGATGTCTTTGATCTCTGACTCAGGTTATGGCACAAAAGTTGTTCTACTCTTTCTTAGCCGAACTACTTGCTGTGTCGAAAGCAGGTAGTATGTCAGCCAGCTGTAAGTTCAAATTAGAGCCGAATCTTCCGAGCCAGTTTGCAGTCTCGTTCCCTAACACCCTTACGTGACCGGTGATACAGCAGAGTAACAATGAATGATGGCAGATATCTCTGAGTGCCGAAAGTCATTCCTTAACACATTCCGCGTTTATTATACTAGAGTCAATCGTTTTGAGTGCTGCCTTTCTATTCACACAAATGGTTATTTCTATTACTGGTATTTCCATCCCTAGGCTGGTCTGAGTAGCGCTTTAAAAAGCGTAGATCTCAGTTTCGAAGCCACTGCCTAAATTGCGGATGGTCAGTTGTATAATTCTTAGGGCTTAAACAAAGACCTTTTTTTATAAATATTGAAGATAACAAAGTTTAGATCGTGACACCACCTGACGGAACAGAAACTAACTATATACTTTTATAACTCACATACGTTGTGAATAAGTGCCCAATCGGCCTATAATAGATATATTGCAGCGTCATCTATCGGGATTAAACATTTTTTATCCTGATGTTTGGATGTAACACAGAAAATCACTTTTAAAACAAATTATTTTATTGTTATCTCCTTTTTCGTTATTTGAAATGACATAAATGATATAAAGTGACTTTTCTTTTAAATTGATATTTGGTTGCAAACTTGAATATAGAATATTTCCTCTCTATCTTTCAATAATTACCTCGGTTTCGATTTTGCAATGTAAAATATTCAGACGATCCCCATAGAACTATATAGCTTGTTGCTGCGCCACCTCTTGCGAAAATATGACAAACAACCAAGTGTTTAAGTTCCTTTCAGAAACTTTCTGCAAACGCCCTTCGAAGTTGTCATAATCTTTTAGGTGCCTTACATTCGTGCCAGGAATATATCACCGCTAGAGAAGCTAGGTTTTTCATTCTCTATGGGCAATAATGCCTAATATTAAATAAGTTAATGTATTCCAATAACAAATGCAGATTTGGAAAAGCAAAAACTCAATTTTAAATGACTAGTCGGTGATAATGATACTAACTCTCGTTGGGATGTAACTTTTACTCACATCATATCAATGATATTTACAAATCCAAGCATCTTTCGGAAAATTTTGAATTTCAAACGAATAAATTAAAATAAGTGAATTGCAGCGATCATAAAATTTAATTGCATAAACTTAAATATTTACTTTATCGAAACTAATTAGGTACAGTAGTAAATTTGAATCTAATTTCTGAAACTTAAATGCGCTGGTGGCGAAAGTGAATTCGCTCATATTGAATCATCAATGCCATATCGACTGAAAAATCTTCATGTATTTCCCTTGGACAGTATCCAAAAATAATTTTGAATTAATTCTTTGAAAGAAGATAAATACCAACAAGTAGGTATGTATATATAATATACATATATTATTATTTAAAATTTGTGTTTCCGACATAAGAAATCAATATAATGAATGCATATGTGGATTGTGTATGAAAAATGTAAATTTTCCAGTTAAGGACCAAGTTCTTTTGATACGAGATTTATTGTTTATTTTAATAAGTTTGACTCACCTTGTTTTCCAGTTTTTCGTTTTCAGTCTTAAGTGCGTTGCGATCGTTTTCGATTTTTTCCAATTTTGCTCGTAAAACATGCAGCTCATCGCTGGCGGATTTCAATTGTTCTTCAGTGCGATGTACGTTTAGGAGTGGTTGTACACGTATTAAAAGACGCCACCATGGCCAGTCGCGGACTGTTAAAAATGCTTTAACATTGCGTTGAATGCAGCGGACGGCTATTTCCTGATAAAATATCAAACAAAAAAATATATGCATTAGACAAAGAGGAAGAAATCATCAATCGTTTCTCTCTTGCAAAGACGATAACTCGAGCTTTAGAACATAATACTTTCAAACTGTGCTTTCAACTATAATTTTAAATGAATAAAAAATGGATATAGGTTAACCCGTGCCAATTCCTAAGTACACTACTACAATTGTTGGCTGCTTTGAAGAAAAATTGGAAGAAAACTAAGAAAAAAAAAAAAAACAGAACAAAATTTCAAAAACCCCATAGCCTTCATAACTCAAAAACCAAAAAAATTGACTTAACTATGTAGTTAAAACTAGTTTTTGCAAAATGACTTTTGGCAACTTTTTCAATCGCCACAAGTTACACGGAAAATGTCTTCAATTTGTTTGTTAGTGTTAGAGAAACCTTCAAAATGTTTTACTTGTAACAGAACTAATGGCATTTGCTCATATTAAGGTTCGCAAATTGAAAACTTTTCAGGTTAACATTGCAAGCAAGTTTATTGTATGAGAAGTATATAAATAATTGGACCAAGATGATCTTGGGGAACCTCGGAGGTTGCTTTAATTTCTTTGGATACTAAGCCTCTAAATAGAACTCGTTTAGTATGATTATCATTCCAAGTATGATTTTATCTTTTCGACAAATCAGTTCTGAATTAAAAGCTAAGAAATTTATCCTTTTTTAATGTGGCAACAGCATTGACTTCCATTCCATCTCTTAGAGCACAAAGGGTTCATTTATACGTTCTATAAGTGAGACGAAGTAATTTAAATAAATAGAACAAAAACATCAGGTCAGCAGGTTTCAAATAGGTAAAACGTTCATATTATTTAAAATTTGTTAAATTGGAAAATGCAGCAACTAGCGGCAATTGCACCATCTCGCTCTTAATACTTTAATTTTCGGAACTTGCGGCATTGTAAAGTGCTTATAAAAACGGGTCCTTAAAACGACATTAAACCTCTTAGAAAATTTGGTGACATTAAAAAAAAAAAGAAATACCATTTCAGATCAGTCTTGTACAGTCTTAAATGTTAACACAATTATCTTAGTAGACATTAAATAATGGACGTGTTTTATTAACTACAAAGTTCGATTCTTGCAACTCTACAGCGCTGCAATTACGTTATAAGCATTAATCGGTTGTTTTAATCAATTAAAAACATCTTCTTTTTTATAATGTTAGTAACACAGCACGGGCATTAAGGAAATGGGAAATCAGATGAAAGGATGAGAAACCGATGCACATTGATTTTAAATGTTTGCAAACTATAACGGTTAGGAACAACAGAGTGCGGTAGAGCATTACACATTCGGGTTGTGCGGCAAAGAAAAGAATCGTTATATTTTACAGTACGTCCGTAAACTAACGAGCATTCATGGCAAGACGGGTAATGCCTTTAAAATGTTGTAGGGGTGGAGTGCAGCTGGCTATTTCGTTGAAGCACTTATAGTGGAAAAAATTAATTGAACAATAATTAAGTGGTTAGGGGCAGTCAGAAATTTCAAAAAATCGTGTTTTGTTTTTGTTGGATTTTCTCAATGTAAATAATAGGTACCTTAAAAATATTATCTGAAAATTTCAAGAGAATGCAACAAATAGTTATCGAGTTATTCAACAATATCATTCAAAAACGGCTCAGTGGATTTAAATGAAATTTTTACAACTTTTGTAAAACATAGTAAACTACCGAAAGTTCGAAAGTAAATTGTCTGAGCCCGCCATTTTGTTTATTTTCAAAAAAAGAAAAAAAAATACAATACATATAGCGATAACTTTTTATATAATTACTATTTCATTTGAAATCAAGTTGAAATATGATATAATGATGTAGTATTGTTACTTTTACAAAATATATAGAAATACTGATAAAAAAAATAATTAAAAATCGCCAAATAACTTTTTTTTTTTTGAAACAGGGCGCAAAACATCGAGCGTAGCTTCGGCCGTGTGGCACGTAGCACCGTCCTGTTGAAACCAAATGTTGCCAATATCCTCCTCTTCAATTTTTGTGAACAAAAATTCGTTCAACATGGCCCGATAACGATCGCCATTGACTGTAACGGCCACTCCTTGCTCATTTAAAAAAAAAAAAAAAATGAAAAATGGCCCAATTATGCCGCAATATTTCCCAGCGTTGTTCAAGCGTATACACAACCATATTCGTTTAGCGGATTATCTGTCAAATCAGACTTGAGCTAAGTGTTACCATTCGCGAAGTAAGCACTAGTTGAATAAAAAACGTTAGATGGCGGACCCTATACTTGTTTTTTCGTGCCTCTACCTGCCCTTAATCCCTTAATTGGTTGATATACCTTAAAAATACTTTAAATACAAGAACCGAAAAGATATGTGTATAGAATAAGTACAAAACAGTGATAGCTAATATAGTCAGTACACCTTTTTTTTCCAGTACATAAGGGGCAAATATAAGTAGAACGATATGAGGCCTAGTATTTCGAGTTGTTTTACCTCTTAAAATTAATTAATTAATTAACACTTAAACGGACTATAACTTGAGTGAGTGAAGGCAGACCTCTCCATCTATTAAAACCCAGTAATATCTTCAGATTAAACTTTACTCCTTAATTGGGATACTCCTATGTACAGGTGGCCTTATATTAGGGTATATTATGTATATTGCCGACGACGTTAGGGACAATATTTTATTACAAAAAAAATCTAAACGTTTATTAACTAGTTTTAAATTAAAGATCGGAATAGCTGTAAAAAAATTGATTCCATTTTTATAAACTAACAACCTATCTTTTTAACTCTGTGCAACTCCACATACGATTGTTTACAATATTTTATTTAAAAGAAAAACACACAATAAAACCAACATAAATACACATGCACGCATACTAATTATATGATGCTATAAAACAAATACTCACTTGTACTCTGCGCTGCGATACTCTTTTCCTGGCTAAATAACCTCGACAATATGCTTGCAATTGTATAATTCTATCAGATAGAAGTTCATCACGTTTTGCTTCCAATTGACTTAGCACGCCCGATCGGAATAATACCTGTGAAGTTGATAAAAGAAATAAAAAAAATTATAGAAAATAAATTGAAGCCAAATGTTGAAATAAATAAATGCATGGCAAATTACGATTATTCTTCTCTCACTATCGTCTTTAGTTGTATATTTGATTGTCATGTTATTTTATTTTTATTGATAATATCGTTGTCTTCTCTCCAAACGATCGATTTGGATAAATTATGCAATAATAGGATAGGATATCTTATTTATTGTTGTTATTTTATGTGACGATGGTTGTGAATGCGAAAATATGTCATTTTAATGAGGCTCTACGATTTTGGTATTTTCATCATGCATACTAAAATATGCACGTTGCTGATATTAAATTAGAATATTTGCAGATTGACCGTTAACGTCTTTAGGTAGGAATGAGTTTGGGTTCATTGGAATCAGGGTGGAGTTTGTAGAATACGAATGATGTGTTGGGAATATGTTGTGAATATAAAATTAACCCACATCCTATAAATATGGTGGAAATAGTAGTTGAAAGCTACATAGCTATGGTGGTTATGTAGTAATTGAAATTGCAGGCGGCACGGCGCGTAAGCCGCGGAGAAAAAAAACACCTATGCCTGCAGATATGCAATTAATTAGGTACATTCGGTATCTGCAATTAACAAAAATTAAGCTGATGTTGCACGAGTGTCGATTTTGGGCCCGTTTGTTTTTTATACAATATCCTAAGGCCGTGTGTTAATAAATTGCTTTAAAATTGAGGATGCATTAATACATATTTACACTATATGTATGTTGTTTGCTGACAAAACAACATACATAGTCCTTACGTGAAAAATATGACAAAGGAAGAAAAGAGAGCATGTGTTGGCATGACAGGGGCAATGAAAAGCATCCCAACAGCGGGGCTTGAAGTCATCCTACATATGCTATACCTCTGGACTTGTATATTAAAAAATATGCAGCAAAAAGCGATCTAAAAATCATCCAGATAAATTGCTGGAAGACGCATAGGGTATGTATCAGCAGTGCTCCCGTACTACTTACACCCGTTCCAAGACTGCTACTATCGGCTAGGTCTAAAAAGAGGCTAACCGGTCTTGTCACTGGTTGTAGTCCTCTCAACGAGCATCTCAAAAATAACAGAGTTAGAAACTCGGACCTTTGTGAATGATGGAAAATGACGAAACGGCAACACACTTTTTCGGTGAATGTCCGGCTTTTACAAGAACTTCCTTCGTTAAGATGACGAAGGTTCACTGGCAGGTTCAGTAATCCGTTGTGAACTAACAATTCTGTTGTAAGTTTGGGCAGCCTTTGCTCAAGTACAATGCACCAGGTCTAACTGCTTGTTGTCTTCGGTCAACCCCTACCTAAATACATACATACTCAAGAAATTAGAGCTACACGGCTAAAATGTTGACAGTCTTAGGTCACAAAATGTTCAAGTAAAAATGTGTTTCAAATGCAAATCAAATACATCATAGGACATTTCAACAACTGAGGTCGAAACTGCGAATTCCACAGCCGGGCCATTTTGACCGCAGTAAAGTAAAAAAGTACAGCAGGAAGTACAACATCAATGGGATCGCTATGCTTTTATTCATTCTCCATTTCTATAATTCAGTTTTTAAAGTCCAGGCATAGATTGTAAGATGTTTAAACTTTCTTAATGCAGGAATATGAAGGGATTGTCATTGACAACAAAAAAAAAATGGCACGCCTACTACTAATTAAGAACAAAACAAAAAGCATTCTAACATTAAGTATAACCCTCCTTCCTTCCCCTATCTAAATGAGGACATTTTTATCCCACATCACACTGAAACAATAGGCAATTTTTCACCAGAAATGTATGTCAACTATCAACAATTGCAACTGAATGTCAACAACAAAAAGTGTAGGTACACGCAAGCAACCAGAAACTCAGTACAATAAATTTCATTACTTTGCAATAGAAGTCATGAATTGTGTCTCCCTACAATCTAGGTAAGTTAGCCATGAAAGAGATTTCAAGCTTCATGTGATCCATATAAGCAAAGGTTACAGATAATGGAGCATTTAATACGCCGAGAAGATCAATGATTACGGTCATATACCGCTACCCATTGAAAACTCAAATGTAATGCAATGTGCATTCATCTCTTTGAAGTAATGAAAAAACGAGTACATTCGACTTAATGTGTAGCATGAACTGCAGGCGAAGTTAAAGTGATTAAATTGATTGGTAAATTGCCTAAAATCTGTGTCAGTAGGGCAAGACAGATGTCAGACGCATATATTAAGCGTATACTGATTATTTATGTATATAAATTTATATTCGTCCAGGAATTAATAAGATCAACGAACGTTTAAAAATAAATCGTATACTTGATAACCTGTTAAGTAAAATTTGTCTATGATCGATGAACGTGGCTCATTTTAAAATAGGAAAAAATAAATGCTGAAGGGCTATCGGTGATTTATTGTCAAGCGCATGGCGATACCACAGTATCAACGGGGATGAGCTCATATTTTGTGTGGGTTTATGAATGAAATATTTCGAGATAAATTAATTAAAAGCTGCGATGCTTCCGTTGCAGTCAGAATGCGCTTTTTTTCATATTTTTCAAAATTGTTGCTGATGCATAATCAGAAGAGAGACTATAATAAATTAGAGAGATTATATATCATGGCCTTACAAAAGAAAATAGCTTGTTTGGAAGGATTTATTTTGTCAATAACTTAGGCTAGAAATGGTACATTCCTTTTTAAAACTTTTTAGAAAACTGTGCCATTACCATTCAGATAGGAAAACAACTATGAACTTTATGTCTAATGAAAACTAGATTGAGAGAAAGCATAGCTTTGTTTTGTATGAAGTTGATAGCTAAACTTCTGATTTTTGGATGAGCATTGTCCGGTCAAATTTTAGTCGAATGCAGAACTGATTCCAATTTTCAAATTAGATTCCAGGACGTCGTGCTGGCTGGACAACCGCTATAAAATGTATAGGTACCTAGGAAGATTTTGCCAGATGATTTAGGAACATTTTCGCAAACAGTAAATATTATGGAGCTAAGGAATGGTGAATATTGTCATTATTTTGAGATTTAATAAAGTTATAATCTGCACGAGCTATTAGAGTTCAAAAAGATATTTTTCTTCTAAAATAAAAAAATAAAAGACCGTAGACGACCGTTCGCCTTTTATAACAAACGGAAGTAATCTTCTATTCGAACTGACACAAATCGAAGAAACATGGATCTTACACTTTTGAGCTGGACAACTTCAGAGAACAGAAAGTGACCAATTTTTTTGCATGAAACTCCAAATCCTCAAATTTTCTGATATTTTCGGTGCAGGTCAGTTAAATTAAAAACGACTTATCTCTTTCACTCTTTCTCTTTCCCTTAATGTACTGCTTTAATTTAATAACAATTCATGCGTTAGGAACTGAACTGATTAAAGTTGTATTTCGATGTTGAAAACTTTTCTTCGTCTATGAAAAATCATTTATCAACCGTTGTAATTCTCTTCCGCTGCACAAGTTGACGCAATTAACGTAAACTCAATAGAACGGAAATTGAATACAGCAGGAAATATCTTACAATTGCCGGTAATTGCACCTTTTACCCTAAATTGTAATATCGCTTAATCTTCTTTAGTTATTGCTACCTTGGCCGCCACCCGTATGACACTGCACACACATATACGATTTCTTTTCTTTACCATTATTCTCTTACTTGCCCTGAACGCATTTAGCGGTTTCATCGATTAGATACCATTTTAAAAGCAAAGCTGTACACTGTAATTGCCATATAATGACGATAGAGAACCACCGCAACGGGCAGCTTGGTTCAAGGCCCATAATTAGGATATTAAAAAAAAAAAATACAATTATTGCAAAGCAAAGGAATGCAGCAATTTCCAGGAAGTGTTTCCTTATCGAACCAAGGATTGCATTGTGAATTTTTATATTCTTTTGCCTGGAATACGTGTGCACCTTCATAATGCGGAAAAAGAAGATAAAGAAATGCACATAAGCAAAAGAAATACAAGAAATGCAGGTGACTTATCCGATGTCGTTTGGTTAGCCTGTAAAAGGTATTTGTCAGGAGGGGTTAGGTTCGTACGATTAGCTAGACTGACTATGCCATACACGTCGATCAAATTGCTAAGTTTTCTTCTTCATTTCGTTTCCTTTACGTGACAGTATTTTGTATTTAATTGGCTTTGAGATTCTTATGAAAAATATTTTTTATGAGTCAAGTTTGAAAAATATAAGAGAAATATAAAATAGTTCTTAATTTGTGTCATCTGTAAAAAAACTTTTTTTTTCTTTTGTCGGACGTTGCTACTATCGGCGAAGGGACATAAGTCCACGGGACATAAGTCTATTATGGACATATGTCCCACCGAAGTCCGTAATTCCATAATGGATCTATGTCCCTGCGCCGCTACTATCCTAAGAAGCGCTCAGACACAACTACAGGTCCATTTTACTACCATTCAGACACCTTACAAGAAATATGAGAAGGAACTTCAGTGATGAAGAGCACTCACCACGTTAGCCCCCCAAAAATCCACCACCTGACGCGAGCAAAGGACGGATAACTGCAGAGGAAGTGTTCTGCTATGTCATCCTCCTCACCGCAAACAAGACAGTAAGGTGGTGGTGTCGCTCTAAACTTAAAGACACATTTAAGTTTTTAGCAAAAGCTTGGTGGCTCGAAAGAACGAAAAGAGAAGCACCCGAAAGTCGATTCTCCTGAGCGATAAAAGGAAATAATCCGACTTTTTGCAAATGTCCGGACGCAGTTGTTTGGTCTCTCTGCATTAATCGCAGTCGCACAATGCACAGGTTCGCGTCCTGAGAAAAATTCTTCGGAATCTTGCCTAGCAAGCTCATCGGAGATCTCATTTCCCTGGATGCCTGGTGGCATCAAAACAACGCTCAGGGTTTAAAATTGTTCGCTAGTTGAAGCGATATAACTTGGAATTGGTTAAAGTGAGGTATGTATTAAGTGCAGCTTGGTTGTTGCCTCGCACGCATATACGCCAGTTCCTCACATATGTTCATAATCCATAGCCATTGGAAAAGCATCTGTATATCTCCGGTTGGATTACCGGTAACATTTCACGAAAACACGGCTTTGCAACCATCAGTGAAAATGTGATTACATCCCTCTCCTGGCTCAAATCGTATCAAATGGCGTATCCATTAGCTCTTAGAATAGTTTTCGCTTAATGTTTTATTTAACGGATAATAATTAGCAGAATTAAGGTAAGGATCAATATAATATCTAATTTCGTAAAGCACTTTCTGGCTTGAAGTACTACAATGGACCTACATAAAGTCAGACAGAGAGATGCTTTGGAAATCAAACACACATTTTTAAAAGCCTGCATAAAACGGCAATCAATCCAAATAAATTGTTGACATACTTTCCTAATTTGAAATTGAAAAAAAAAACAACAACACAGGATTACCATTTTAAACACCAGCGGCCATAAATTTAACCCATAACAAGAATTTATTGCTTCATACCTTTGGGGAGAATTTGAGTTGGCCCCTAATGAATGATTTATTTTTCACCAACAATCGAACTTTCGAATTAATTTCGAATTCATTTTTAACATGATTTTATTACGATTACAATTAAAACAAATTCCTCCACTTATTATCAAGAAGATAAACAGCTTGACTTGAACGTGCTTATACATATTTTTTTAGAAACAGATCACGTACAAATAATATTCGTAGACATTAACGTTTGTTTGTTTTTTTTTTATTGTCTTGTGTTCAATTTTAGAGCCATCTTCAGCTAGATGAAGGTACCTATTGCATTATGAAGTGCATACCGGTACGAGTATATTTAAACAATCAAATTGTAGAATCTCGGTGTTATATTTCATTTTTTTTTCTGTTTGAATTCAAGTATGCATAACACATTCAAGACTGTACGTACGTTCGTACTTAAAGAGATAACGACCCGACAAACAATTTGTCTTTTTTTTTTTTAAAAACATTTTCTCACTTCTGAGATTGTGGTAAGTGGAGAGATTCTTACATAAGAAACGAAGGTATCAGATGTACGAGCAAAATGAAAAACTTAAACTCTTCTGGCATAGATAATTTATTTAAATATCTAACTTAACTGTTTTCGGTTTTACAGATATGTATTTGACAATGGTCATTATGCAAGAAAGTCACCATGCTACACCGGTGTCGACAGCGACAGCGACAGCAGAGAGTAACAGGTCAACGTGTGTTTTCAAATTCGATCGCAGGTTTTCGTGAATGTAAATAAATGCGTTTTGTTCTTCATAAGCAAACGAATCAATCCGAACAATGGTACACGCACGAGATCAGAGCAAGAGGTAATTTCAAATCATTGGGTTTTGTAGAGTTGAACGAAAGCATTGCATTAATTTATTTCTCATTTAATTAATTGGAAAATCGGATTGGTAGTGAGATAATGGTGGTGGACTGGTTTGTTTTTTTTTTTTTTTTTAGAAAGATCGCCAATGTGGGAAAAGATCGAAGTTGTTGTTGATGCAACCTGCTGAGAGTGTTCAAAAGGGCCCATATTTGGTTGATGTGACGAAATTGATAGTTTCGGATTATGAACGTTAGTAGCCCAACCCGCATAAATATTCTCAAGAAGTCCACAATGGAGTGTGATTTAGAGATGGCAATGAAAACCCGCGTACTATGAATGTGTATTCAGGTTTTAAACTAGAAATTGGATCATAAATAGTATTATTAAGGCGGACAAACAGTTTTATATTGTGCTTTATATTTAAGACTTTTCAAATGTATTTTGTTATGTAGTGGTGCGTATTCGTGAGAGAGAGAGATGCTACGACATCCGAGTAACTTCAGTGTTATAAGTTTGCATTAAATTAGGTAAGCGGTGCAAAAAATGCGAATAGATTTGAATTAGAAAATAATTTAAATATGAGGCGTTCGTGGTCCCTTGCAGGATGTATCTTACAAGGGCAGAACCGTTGATTAAAGGTCGACACTAAAGTTGCTTAAGGTAAGCTTATGTATTTCTATAAAACTGACTACAGCGAAATCTTAAGGAGTGTCTAGGAATTCTACATGTGTATTAATTTAACTACTTTATGAGGATATTCGTTGTTATTCTCATTACAGGCAAATGTGCGTCAGTATTCCAAGCTTTGAAAAGTTTTTTCAAGACAAAGAACTGTGTTGGGCATCATTGATACAGATGAGTTCGACGGAATGCATTGTTTTTTTTTGTGACGTGAGAAAATAACAGGCATTTTAATGGGCAACCACGCTCTTGCAATGCAACTTAATGTTGTAGGCTGAAGTGATGTAACTATTTGCGAAGGTTGTGAAGAAGACGGAAATGCCGCGGAGTATTTTCTCTGTGAATGCTCTGCATTTGCTCGAATCAGGCACAATGCTCTAGGTGTGAACATCTAAGCTCCTTATAACTTCAGTGCCTTCTTGGCTTTCTGAAACCGTCGGGTAAATTACTGCAGTTAAAGAAAGTATTCGCTTAAAAGTACTAACATTTATGTTAGTCTGTTAAGCTTCACCATATCTAGACATATTCGTTCATTCGTATCAACTTTTGATGGCCTTGAACATTATTAATTAGAGTCCGAATAGTGGCACCTCTTCTACTATATTTAACTGTACTTCCGCAAACAGGCTTGAATTTAAGATGGGTATTCTGGTTGACGGAATACTATTTCGTTTGATGGAAGTAAAGAGAAATAAACGCAGATGAATGACAATGCCACGATGACTAAGAGAATTGAGCGATTTTGCGATGTCACGATCGTCAAATGGAAAATTAGTGCATTTGACTTCCGACACCGGGTGGTCCCAAGTTCAATCCTCCTCAGTAATATCTAACTTCGTATACATACAGATGAATAGGCTAGTAGGCTAGTTTTCGGCTGTTCAAAACAATTTTTTTTTAAAGAGTGCAAGATCTCTGGCATGTAACCCAAAGTCTCCTCCCCTTTTAACTCAAAAACAAATTCTTCTCTTATTAATAATTTATTTGTTCAGAGTGTTTACGTTTGAGTGCTGAAAAAGTTATTTATAAATGAAGTTACCGAAAAATTGCTAAGTTGTCAGTGTAAAGAAGGGCTTAAATCCCCAAGTGCATACATTTTGAAAGCAAATAATATGTTATTATATCCGGAATAAAATCATTACACCATTTCTTCGACTTTAGATAGCAGTAAAGCTGAGAATTTTATTGGATGTACCAAGATGAAGGTGAAGCCCAACATTGGCTGGATAACTCCCTATTCATTGGTATGGATACCTGCAAGCAGAGTAAATAGGACCGTAGATGGTAAAAGGCTGCAACAGATCCCATTAAGTTAAGAAAGTACACTGGAGAAGCCATATGCGAGCAAGAAATTAGCAACAAAAAACGTTTGCTCGGTAAGAATTTCAGTAAAGTAAAAGATTTTCGGTAAAAAAATGAGAAACATTCTCTACAATCGTTGCAACATCTACTCACTGTCACACGCTGTTGCCGTTATTTGTTTAAGTGTTTATTTTATATAATCCAACCTAATATGTTATATCATTTAAATGAAAAAGGTTTCATATATTCATTTAACAAGCAAGTTGAACTTTAATGCTCATTTCTAAAACAAAAAGTCTATAAAAAAAGTAATAGCAGCAAATAACAACGCATTAAACTATGACAGCAAGGCCGAAAGTTCAATGGAAAGAGATGATTTCTTTTTGTATTTTCAGTCTTTCATTAGTAGATGAATAGAAACATAACTTTAAAGCAACTTTGCTTGATAAATAAATCTTGTGAATACATTTTGCTACTCAAAACTACAATAAGCCTGCCTTATAAAGGAGTAAGTACTACATTTAAGGAATTATGCATTGTTATAGAATAATTAATTTTTAGTCTACTACAACCAAGACATTTTGCCTTTTTCGGAAAAAGATATACCATAAGCTTAAGTACAGAAGTCAATTTAAGAAAATGACTTCAGCTAAAAGAAAGCTGAAAGCAAAGCCAAAAAAATAAAACTACATTGTAAATAAAAAGCAATACCATAGTTTTCATAATTATACATTTTATTTATTTCTTATTATTATATAGATATTAAAAGATCTTATAGTACAACACGAACACCTTTTGGAAAAAAAAATTCTACAAAATTTTATATCAAAGCAGTGTAGGTAAATTGAAAGCAAACAAAACCAGCATTATAGAAGCAAATAAAATTAAAAATAAAGTAACTACATAAATAAAAAAAAATATTAAATAAATATAAGTTTATATATATTTTTTTGTTTAAGAAAAAGAAAGCTGAAAGAACCCAAATTTTAAACAATCCAAAATAAGAAATAGATTTCACAGTGTGTAAGTATCTAATATCTATCTAATTTAAAGTTGCCTTCTCTCTATCATCCAACAACCGAATTTCTTTTACAACAACCGTAAAATTACCTCTTTACTATATGTTGGATAAATCTCTATGTGCGTCTGTATGCATTTGACTGGTTCTACTTCAGCGATTTTCATTGCAGTGCAGATTTTCTTCGACGGGATTTGCAACTGATGGTGATGTTGCTGCCGTTGGCTGCTGCTGTTGTTGTTGTTGATGTTGTTCAAACTGTTGCTGTGCTCAAATTTCTCCAAAAGTTCACTGATCTTCGCTGATGCTGCCACACGCTGATGTGATGGCGCTCCCGATGGAGGAGGACTTGTCTCCTTACAGCTACCATCAGTGCTGTCGCTGCTGCTTCTACTAATGCTGCTGCTGCCACAATCACCACTAGTGATGGTGAGTAGTTCGTCATTTTCGTTCGATATGTGTCCAGAATCGTCCGAGTCATGATCCGAATCTGGATATAGCTCCTTATCAACATTATCCAGTCGATTATTGCATATGCTATCGATGAGTATTGTGGTGGTGGTTTGAGGAGGTTTCACATCGGGCTGCTTTGTTTTGACATTCACCAGAAGTTCGGCATGCTCCTCAGATGTGCTGCCCAAGACCGGTGGAATGATTTTACACGATTCGAGGCGAGGGAACTTAACTGTCTCCTCCTTAGCATAGAGGAGAGTGGTCGCTGATGTCTCGATAGGTACTTGATTCGTGGAAATATAATCGTTATTCGACGATGATTGAGTGCATGATGATCGTTGTGGTGTAATTTTGACTGCTGGTTCGGTGGTGTTCGGTTTCAGTTCTTTAGAATTGCTCGCGTCATTGATCCTTCCGATGATTTTGTTGGCCGCAGTCTTGGAATTCTTCTCCTTTAATGTCTTAGCACTACTTTGTTCTTTGATTCTTGCATAATTTCTGGGAGAGCTAGAAGGCGACTTCTTCGTTGCGTTCCCTAGTGGTGGCTTCTGTTTGCGATCTAGTTTTGTTACACTGCCAAATGCTTCTACTTTTCTTAGAATTTCATGGCCTTTCTCCAGGCACTTGTCTAAGAGAACATCACTGCTCTGTTGCTTTCTCAGAGGCACATATCTTGTGTTGTGTGGAGACGCCTTCTTTAGGGACACTTCACTGATTGCTGATTTTATAGTTGATTTTGCCGCAGAACTTCCTTTAACCGCACTTGCACTACCGATTTTGTTTAGGGAATGGGGCGTAGATACTGCTGTGGTCATCAGACTTCTCCTTCGCTGGTTGGTTTGACTAGCCTTTGGAGTGGACGCAGCCAGTGAAGATGTCGCACGAGCAAACGTTTTCGATGGACCAGGAGACTTGTCGTTAATATTTTTCACAATTTTACTGACACTTGGTGGTGACCGCGTCTTCTGTGGAATCTGTACATCGCAGAAACTATTACTACGACTATTAAGCGATTTGATTGAAGAAGTCTTCATTATTGGAATTCTGCTGCGACCAGCCGAAATGGATTGTGTTGATCCTGAAAGCTCCCAAACGCTCTTTGAGCGTAAGGCGGCAATTTTTACGGGTGATCTGGAGCTGGTTGCACCTGAGCTGCCAACAGATTTATTCAATGCGGTTAATCCGGTGAAAACAGGAAGCTTGCAATTTTCGAATTTCTCTAATTTTTTGCCTGATTTAGCGAACTCCTCAAAGTCTTTTAGGTTCCAAAGGCTTTTGGTTGTGTTAAAATTAGCTTGGCTTTGTAAGCCAGCTGAAGCTTTGCCAAAATCATCCTTCAGATCCGAAATCGATTTTTTCAGAATGCAACGGGATTCTATAATACTGCAGGTTTTAGACTTTTGAAGTTTTTTTGGCGACGGAATCAAAGATACACTAGCAGTGGGCAATGAAATATCCAGAGATTTGCATTCTTGAATATTGGTCGGGGGTTTGACTTGGTTAAAATCAGTTAAAATCTTATCGAAGTTTTTTAAGACCGCACTTAGTTTCGCCTCGTCATGTGCTACTTTCTCAAGCTCTTCAAAAATCTCATCCTCAAGGGAAACTTTCGAGTCGTTCAAGCTAAGTCTACACTCCTCGTCACTGTCAACGTAGAGTAGGCTCGTTTTACCATTCGGATTGGCTGAGACTACTTCGATTTTTTCATACAACGAATCCGCTTCGGACTTTTTCATATCCCTTGAGTTGGAGATCTTACGGGAGTCCTTTGCCGGAGATGTTTGCACAGACTTTGTAACGAATTTTTGAGCGTGTTTAGGTTTAGTCTTGGAAGACGCATTTAGAGGTGTAAATTTTCCAACCGGAGACGATGTCGATGCTGATGAATGCTTGGAATTCTTATGTAATTTAGCAGTGATTTTAGGTGGTAGATCCTCGATTTTATGACGAATTTTCGTATAAAACTTCTGAACACCTTTTGTCGTCGACGAAGATGAGGATGTTGTGCCTGACGCTGGCGATGCGACTGCCGATTTACGCGGCTTTACTAACTCCATTGTTATTTATATGTTTTTTTGTTTTGTTTATCAGTCAGTGAGTTAGATGTGAATATTTCCACAGCACTGGTTCAAGTGTAAGAAGATACCGATGACGGTGATTCCTTGTTCATCCACTGAGAAATTGGATTAAGTTACGCGATAATTCGCGTCATAATTCTGGTAGTGAGGGAGCACTTAACACATCGAGTAACACTTGCGGAGCACACAATAAACTACAAACGATGTTGATATGGAAGAATTAATTTACATTTTCCTCTTTTGTTTCTGTTTCAGTGTAATCCTCTATTCACTGTTAAATCAATCAATTAATTCCGCACCCGATAAAAGAACACAGAGATATACCCGAACATACACGCGCCCGTATCACGGATTGAAATATAAGAAGTGACCACGGCCACTTTGAGCTACAATAAGAACGACAATAAGCGATATTTAGACCGACCGACGCTGTTGAGGTCTTTCGTTATACTGAATTGTGCAAGTTTCATTTGGTGGACAAAAACCACGAAGAGATACTTCCACTTGATGGTGTGGTCGTGGTGTGCGCATTACGAACGATGCGGGCTTGGCTTGGATGGATGAAGTGCTTATCACTAAGATGGTGTGGCGGCTGTTTTCTAGTGAGCTGTGGAGATTTTGGCTGGGCATGGGCGATGAAAGAGGAAAGCGAAAATAAAATACTTGTTCAGGGTGGCGAAGTTATTGAAAAAGTCGGGCTTAGGCTAACGATACAAGTAGTTGATAGAGGTGATGAAGCGAAGTTCATGTGTGTGGTTTGGTTTTGGAGAGCAAACAACATAGTTTGGGTTTGAAGCTAGTTTGCGTATGATGTATGAAGTCTGATGAATTAAAAATGTACTTTAACTACGGTTTTGGGAAATGCATCTTTATTGCGACAAATGTGAGGTAAACGATGGTAATACTGACTAATTAGAGACTTAATGGGCAGTTTAGTATAGAAATTTTGTAACTTGTTGCAGTACCGTGGTTGTATGTTTTTTTCTTTTTGGTAATTATGATTGAGATATTTATTAATCTCTGGTTTATCTTGTTGGTGATGGATGGTAAATATGGTTAATTTTGCGGGACAGTTTTCGTCTTCGTACAAATTTAATGTGGTACTGTGGAGGGTTTGAGCGTTTGTTTGAGGGTCGTTTGTGGGTCGCGCCTTCAGTATATATTGCAGATAGACGATGATGTTGGGAAAACAATTTGGTGTTTCTTAAATCCAAAAAGGATACAAAAAATTTTGAAATTCTGTTGGGACTCGGAAGCGGCGGAATAAAACTGGTTGCGTTTGCTTGGTTGTACCTGTACCAATACCAAGGAGTCTTGAAAATGCAAAGTCTGAGGAACTACAAACAAAACGGTACTGACGTTTTTCACCGCCAAAACCAAACTACCCTAAAAGTTAACTGGAAGTTAAATATCGAACATCAGTTGCGATAAAAAACGTTTGCCTAAAAGTGGGGACACCGCCGTGGTAAGCCCCGTTCTCACTTATGTGCCCATGGAATGGCGGCCAGGCATAAGCAAATCCTACAAATCCTTAGTTGAATTAACAAAAACAGCTTGAAAAGCAGTTGTTACATCATTTTGAAACAGTGTTCGGAAGAACTGCTCGGAAGAATACCTCAAAGAGTCAATCCGAAGATTCATGGGAAATCGAAGAACTTTCTGTTGCGACGGACGCCTTTTTGCATAGCTAGGGCCAGAATACAACGTATTGAGACATCCACTCAAATTACTAAGACCACATATCGTACATTTGGTAAATGTTTGGGCTCAACATTGAACGACTTATGATTCACTATCTAATAATCTATCTAATATCTAATAGCAACATTCTTTAAGATGATAGAAAACTGACGCCGGCCGGCCGCGCCTATTAGTTGTCATTTAGTGAAATTTGATAAGGCTCCGAAGCGTGCTCTGCGAACTGAATAAATCCTCAGTAAAACCTAAATTACAAGATAACAACATCAAGTGACACAATGCCAATGAATTTATGAATAAAAATACCCTATTTACTTTCCCCAAATAGTATAAATAGTAAAAAAAAACACCATTCAAAGACATCTACCGATCATCTACCCATATGTCTTGAATACGTAATGCATCCATCATTCACTCCGCGGGATGAAGCCTAGACCTTGGCCTTAAGAAAAACAAATCACGAACGTGATTATGCACACATCCGACAGTAGGAAAACAACGACGAAACTTATTCGCAAGAGACTTTCAGCTTATAATTCAATCTCCAATCAAGGAGAATAATCAAGTGAAAGCCTTTTTGCATTGTTTGACAGTTGATGCCAATTTTTTTGTATTTGCGAACTGCTTCGCTGATCTCCTCTTGCCAATCACTCACACATGATTATTAGCCTGTAAAATTGCGCACATGTTCCTAGTACATGAGGCAATCATTTTAGTAATTTTCCACTTCAAATTTACAATTTTTGCGCGAGAAAAAAAACCCGCGATTTCCCCTAAACTTATCCACATCCTATCGCATCAATCAATCCTTTCGCTTTGTTGGGCTGGCTTAACGCTTCTCTTTTTTTTTGTTTGCAGTCAACATCTTTGGTGGCACTAGCACCAGCTGCGTTGTATTATTTTGCTGCCTTCTTGTTTTTTTTTTATCATACAAACACTTGTGGCAAACAACCCAACATGAAACACCTCTGAGATCTGAGGAGTGGAATAATATATCTTTAAGTCATCATTTTCAGATTACATTGTGCAGGTTTGTATTGTCGAAGCGTTCGCGAGGAGATTTCATTTGCCACAGTGGACAAGAACAAGGCTAATGGCGATTGGAAGTGTGCGGATCCTTCAGGTGTCTTCTTCTGTTTTGCTCGGTTAGCAATTGATATTATACGCAGCCAGGCAGGGCAATAGTGCACTTGCCCAGAAGTATCCATCCAATTTGATGATATTAATCACTTTTGTCTTTACATCGTTTTATTTTTAGTTTATTCTATATTATTTTAAATCTGTCCATTCGTACAGAAGAAGTTGGAGTCCTTGGAAAGTATAGCAAAGAATGGTTAAGACTTTAGCGAAGAGTGAATTCGTTTCATCGAGGCTTGTATACTTTTGTACTCTTGTGGTACAGTAATATCGCAAAATGAATTGAGATAAATAGAAATATAATTGTTGAGTAGTTATTTGAATTCTAAATTTATTTATTTTTATCGGCGATTGTCAAGTTTCAAGGAATCAAAATATGAGATGGAATTGTCAGACCTGATCCGGTTATATAAGAAAGACCAATAGTTTTGTTTTATGGGCCTTACATAGTTTCTTCTAGAAACGACAGTGAGTTAGTGGACGTATTAAAAGTATCAAAATATGTCGCCATTAGCAAGCACACAGATCAACTGAACCCGCTCTGTACCTGCTAACTGAAACTATTCAAAGTGTCTATATGCAAAGGATTTTTTTTATTTTACGCAATTCTGGGTATGACAGGCACGTTCCACAAGATACCATTAAACGAGTCCTGGAAGAAAAGGTGGACGTGAGAGCTACTGAATAATAGATCAGCAGAGACTCGGACAGCGCAATAAACAATTTGGGCATCAACTTTCAGACAATGCTTATGACGTATAACTGATTGCCAGAGAAAGTTAAAAGAAACCCTCTGTTGTTAAACCCGAAATTGTTGCCGGACTCAACTTCAATCTGGACAAAACTTCAAAAGTAGTTCAAAAAGTTGAGAAACCCTAAAAGACTTTAAACTCAAAGCTTAACACACTAGAGCATCTCAAAGAAGGGCGGGCAGTGCAAGCATCCTGTGGTAAATGTTAATTATAGCAATGAGACCAATAATCATATATGAAGCGTCAGCATGGACAAAATGAACTAGGTATAACCGGTACAATGCGCACATGCCCAAATGCAGGAATGAAGGTATTCTTGGAGTTGCATATTCTGTACCTCATGGTTGAGGACTTGCCTGGAAGGAATCGACAGCGAGAAATGCATTGGTTCAAATGGATGGATTTCTTGGAAAACTTTCGCCGCAGTCCACCTCAAGAAACAACACTATCAGAAAATTCAACTTTGAGCAAAATGTCCTAAAGAAACTCAGTGATAAACAAGATTGTAGCAATGCCTAGGCTCGTGTGGGAATGAGAGTTACTATTGGTTGGATAACTGGCTCTGTAGGTATTATGAGGAACAAGGTTATGAACGCTTTAGCTAGTCGTGAACCATTTGACCGACCTATATGGGCACTAACCCAGAAGAGGATTAATCGTTTGAAAAAATACCAAGTACTAGAGATGTACATATACAGCAATGGACCAATTTCTCAAATTTATAGAAGAAACTCGACTGTAGAAGGTGCTACAAATTGAATATCCATGCCAGGGTTAAGTCAGAGCATAGACTTTCATGATGGTAGAATTATAATGCAAGGTGACTCTTGAAGAACCACATACACACAGAACCACAATCCACGCACAAAATGAGAAGCATCGCGGAATTTTCCTTTTTTAACTGCTTCATTCTAGACCCAAAATATGTATCGCTTTGCACACCTAACCGCTTAGAAAATCTTAAATGCCTGTGGCCGTTTATGCCTAATATTCTTTGGAAGCAAACTATAAAATTTTCGACAACATTTTTATACAAATGCTATCTATTCACTCATCTGTATTATAACTGTTTACACTTGTCCATTATGGTAATTGTTCGTGTTTACCAAATTCAGGCGTAACAAAATTATACCGTTGATTAATTTTCATATCTCCATGAACTGAACAACTTCCCATTATAGTCATCAAACCCATTCACGCCCACAGAAGACATCAGTCAAAGAATTCTAAAAAAAAAAAAGTTTCTTTTTTATCCAATAACTTCATCTTCCACCATCAGTAGGCTATAAGGTCACGATAAATAAATACATAATGTACCTACATATAAAAGTGAAGAGGAAAAAACTCATTCACACTACAACTAATTAATATTCAAATATTTGTTATACCGTATGTTAGCTTAGATGATAGATGCCACTGCACATGTACTACCTTCTTCTTATTTTGGAATGCAGTTAATTAACTCTCATCGTAGGTCGTAGACACCACAGTAGACGTGAGTCGTGTCTTCTTCAATCGTATGTACACTCCTACTCTATACATCCGGAAGTTTGTGCGCATCATTATGATCATGTTTTAAAGAAAAAAAAATTAACTTAACTTAACCATAGAAAACAGAAACGGGGTGAGCAAGCAGTCCATTAATGAGAGCGTTATTATGTCGAGCAACTGACTGTGAATTTATGACTTAATTGTTCGGAATTGCAGTGGGCGAACTTTTGTTTGTTATTTTACAATATTTTCCCTCTGCGGGAAAATGAAATTTGTTTTCCCAAAGTTGAGGTAGGCAGTTTGTTGTAGGTAATTAGGAACGTTGACCCCCGCCAATGAGCTGTTAAATACATGCCATCAAGTCGCTGAACTGTCTGTTGCTTACCAAAACCATACGGCGGGAAAACAATTTAAATTGACAGACAAACAAATATTAATAACAGTGATAGTGCATCAACATCAGCGAGCGTTCTTTTCGTTTTAACATTACATATTCGCATCCAATCGCACTTACAATGTATGATCAAATTGTCACCTCCCATGCATGCATTGCGTTGCTTTGCTTTGCTTATGCTGCTGTTCGAGGGTGTATCTTAAAATCTCCAACATGACACCAGACAACCGCATGTATTATTAAATAAAAATGTTTATCTCGGTAAGTGGTTATTAGACGAAAGTCCAGGCCGACCGCGACCGTTGCAACTGAAAGAAAAGTAAAATTGCAGCGGTGGCACTCGCGAGTGATGTAAATTATTATTTGCATGCCTGTATGGTATATGCTGGTATACACCCAACACATACGGTACATGGTGCACACAACATCACAACAGGTAGCGTCGAAATAGCCTACTACAAGCCTATGTACCGTTTGGTGAAAGTCAATTATTCTTTAATAATATCGATTATAAATTGGTTAAGACGGTATTTTACGTGTTTATTTTCCTCCCCAAGGGAAATATGCGATGATTACTGTGACCAGAAGAAGGAAAAAACAGACGAAGCCTAATTGCGCTCGCGTTTGTGCACTTAATCCAGAAGCGGACGCATAACTAATACCACCTCGATCGTGGTGGTTAAACTGTCAAACGCTATTAACTCCACAAGCTTGTAATGTGATTAGGTTTTTTAATCACCTTAATATTGAGCCACACCAAAAATTGTTTCTGAACGAACTAATACTTTTTATGTTGTTGTTATGCTCACTTGGGAAATAGGGAAATTTCACCTTGTTCAGAGGTTGTAAACTTTGTAGGTTGCTTGGGTTGGTAATTATATTTATTATTAGATTTTATAGTGTCCAATCAAAAAAAAAAAAAAAAAAGGCCGCAACGGATACGCTTTTACATGTATATGTATATTTTATTAAACCTGACACTTGTTGAATTATGCAATTAAGCTATAAATTTTGATGTTGCATCGAGTGACATTTGATATGTACAAATTTACAAGCAGATTGCCACTGCAAGTGACATGACTCACATTGAATGGGAGAGAATTTTTGTGTTGGAAATAAGTGAGTATTCATTCAAGTTATGAGTTGTAAAAAAAAAAATACTTCAAGCAATTTTGGCACTTCACCATCGCCTACATTGAAGCTGAAAACATCATATTTCCAGGATTGGTTGGGACCCACATCAACTAACTAACCAAGTATGTAGTAAGTAGTATGCAGTTGTGCCAGTAGTAGTTGTAGGGCTCTGCAAACAGGTGATTTTTTTTTCATTAACACCCTTTCTCAGTCTCCAAAAGACCTTAAGTAATGAAATTGTACATACAGTTTTTTTAGGAACAAATATTTAAATGAATTGTTTTAACATGAAGATAGTTTTTCAAAAAGTATTACTAAAATAGAAAGAAAAAAATGATGTGTCTCGGGAAAGGAAGCGAGTTACGCACCATTTATCTGACTCAGACTAAAGGGTCTATACACATCCCTTCAATACAGAAGGTATTCGCATAACGAAACGGTTCGGCGGATTTAACTCAGAGTTCGTATATCGTGAAATTTTTCTATTATTGAATTACGGATAATAGCAACGACACGATGAGTGAGAGTCAAGCCATTTTGCTGTCACGATCGCGCGTTTTTGAATACTGTCAAGTAGCTCCAAATATGTAACTGGTGCACCGGACCAGATATGAGCATTGTGCTCATGTTTGGAGAGATTAATTTGTAATAGAAATAAATTAAGTTTAATTTATAAGTTTTAGCCAGATCAGAAGGCATTACGCAGCATTCTTGCTGACATCGAATATGTGGTCATTCCAAAGAAGGTTGTCATTAACACACAAACCGATAATGCAAAGTATTTCGGTTTCAGCGATGCAAGTGCCATTCATCGTCATTACATAGCTTCAGTGGCAGAAGGCAGTATCGGTTTGAAAACATTATATTACAGCCTATTCGTTTTACGCATTTCAAGCATTCTGTCACGGACGGACTTAATTGGTAATAAGATTACCCCGAGCGCCAATCGTTCCAGTTCAACGATAAGGGGTCTACCGAAAAAGCTAAGGGTAAGCGAAAGAATAGATAGGATTAGAAGTAAATTAAAATGAGAAAGAGTCGGAGACAAAACGGAGCATTAAGTAACATTAACTTTTATTTGTTGTAGTATTGCAAATCGTTCAAAAATTCTACATTATGTAGGTTGCATCGATCCCAAATGAATTGGTTTCACTTTTCGGTTAGACAGGCCATCAAATCACCAGTGGACTGCCGGTCGTTAGTTTTAGCGATTTTAAATATTTCATAAGCTGGCGATTTATCAGAGTTTCAATGACCATAAGGGGACGTAAGTGAAATTGGTTCGAATGTGGACGAGGAGGAGGATTTTCTCTTTTGGGAGACGAATTTTGTAACTTCTTGGAAAGAGCCCTGAAGAAAAGGACTGATAGAAGAGCTTACTGCCGCCAACTTGGAATAGTCTCTACAAGCTTTAAATTTATATGAACTATTAGAGCTAGTTTATAATTTAGGCTTAAAGGATGCAGTCATTTAATGTTTAATAAGCTTCATAATAATAAATATTAAACTCCAAAAAGAAGTATTGCAATCTTTTTCCTTCAAGTGTTCTTCACTTCTTTGACCAAAATCTTCAACATATACTAGGAATTCACTTTAAAAATGTGAGGTACTAAATGCTAGAGATATATATTGTTTTACAACTACCTCAGCTAACTGCTAAACCGACATAGTGTTTAATAAATATAAAGGAACATCCGATATAAAGAACTTTACGAACGATTAGAGTTAACAAAACTAATAAAAATGCAGTTCTACCATGATTTGGAACAATCAATTTCTTTACTCATTGACTTTCAGCTCATAACCCTTAATTGGATTTCTTAGCTATTTGCATACTCCATTGGCAAAACGGTCAACCCTACCGCAAATGAAATTAAATAAAACGTTTGCCTTATATGGGGCCATTTAAACACAACCACCAAACTTATTGACCTACATTGGAAACGGTAAAAATTCCGCATTTGGAATAACACACAAACTGTTTTTTTTTTCATCTCCTCAAAACAAACTTTTGAAAGTTCCAATCCAATCCAAAACACTAGTCCTAATTATGTTCATCGAGAAGAAATCAACACAACGCCATACTCACATAGTAAACAATCACAAATCCATAGCACAGTAAAATCAATCTCCACATGTCTTCAAGTATCCGCACGAATGTCACCCGAATTTAAATTTTTCTTCATGTTTAAAAATTGTTTACACTTTTCCGACTTTAGTCAACAAATTCGAATGTAAATAATAATAATAAAAACAATAAAATAAATATGACTCAATCCACAACACACAGATTAATTCGCTCTTTTAATATAGCGGCACACAAATAACGTAAATAAACAAATTGAATAAGTGTATCCAGGTCGGTACGTGGGGATAAAACACATCTTAAATGAAATGGAAAGCATGTTACACGCAGGTGTAAAATGTAAACGCGTTTCATCAATATCTAAGGCAATCACACGAAATGGGAGAATGGATACAAAACAAATAAATTTAAATTTTCATCCGACGTTCGTGTTGTCGTGTCTCATGTGTTCCTAACCTGAACTTGACCGTAAAAAAAAAATAAATAAATTAAATGGATCCAAGTAGATACACAGAGAGATACAAGCTCCAAATCTAGTAGTGGGGGATGGTTTTCATTTGCTTGCAATTTCTAGAGATAAAATCAACAGACGACGACCAACGACGACAACTTATCTGGAGCGTCACTGGAGAGATGCAGTTGTTGTTATTTTCTTTTGTCGCTCACGCTAGTTAAATGAGTGTTATTTAGGTGGCAATGCATCCAACACAATAGGGATCACACATCACATCAGCCAAAAGGATCTCAACAACAACACGATGCATGATGTGATATCTGTATCATCAGGGCATCTTTTGATGTGTAGATGTTATCTTGGATTGCATAGTTTTATATCTGCCACTGCCACTGCCATAGGAGACAGACGACGACGACAACGACAAAGATTCACATAAGAAATCGATCCTCCGGCTGCGCGCTGGTTTGCACGTTTATTGTCAGTGTGAGCCATGTGAGCGCGCACAGCAATTGAAAAACGCAATTGTTTTCTTCTTCGTGCCAAAAGGCAAAAAAAGAACAAATAATTGGCACACAATGAAAATCATGGATGCAAAACAGCGTAAAAATATATCCATAGATACAACATGATGGCGCGCTAAGACTAAGAGGCTTTGAGAGAGCTGACACTGAGAATTATGTGTGCGGGTCTCCTCGACTAATGCCATTGTAATTCGAGAAGATCGTGAGGTGGGAAGATTATGGTGATTATGGAGGAACTTTTTTTTTCTATTGCGTATATCTGACAGAGGGTGGATGCTGCTGGTGGTAAGTGGGCACTTCCTTGGAATTATTAGTGGTATCGAGAGGTAGTAGGCTTTGACCTTATTTTTACTTTGAACTTAAAGAAACTTTTACATAGGTTTAAGTTCAAAATCCATTACATATGTTCGATTGCCAAAAAAACGAAACTCGTCACTTACAGTGTACAGTATTCAAATTGCAAATCTGATGATTTTTTAATGCATAATGTTTCACTTAAAACATTCCACCACGCCTTAAATCATAGACGTCAATTTACACGACAGGCATTTAAAAGACCATCGCTTACCTGACAACTTTTGCTGTCAATCATAACAAGGCATGTATTGTTCAAAAATTAAATGATTTGTATTATTTTGCAACAACAATACACTACGATTATGGTAAATATAAAGGAACGCTCTTGCGATTTATTAGTGACATCCACCCTGGCAACGTATTTGAATAATTTATTCTATCGTGATAGCACTCATTACATGTGCGGAAAGTTATTAGCATTGTCCCAACGAATATTGGAAATAATTTCTCGAATCGATTTATGACTTTCGTACATTTACATATTTACTAAAATATTTCCGTTAATTCAGTGGGCACACACCCAAAGCAATAGGTCTTGTTCAATCGTTATTTCGATGAGATC